>CAKAEH010001413.1:0-66144 GCA_916381525.1 Cercopithifilaria johnstoni
ATTATAGCATGATCTGTTGCAGTATTATTCTTTAATAATATATAATTTTTTCGCTATGACAGCAGTAAAGTATCTAAACAAAAAATTCAATTTTCATGTTCAAAATGGGATTATTTTAATAAAAGTCTTGAATTTTTTGAATTGTTGCAGATTTACAGATTGGACAACGAACCGTCTGAGGTGAAAGATATCGAAACTCCATTGAAGTATCAGGTAGGCTGAAATATATAATGCCTGCAAAAAAATAGTATTTGTCCTTTGATTGCTTATATATATGACATATCTGATATATTTTATATATGATATATCTGCGTCCTTAAGGTACAAGTAACTATTCAAATTTTTGAACTTAATTCTTATTTCAGAGTCGCTGTGCTTCAATTTTCAAAGATAAAACAACTGGATTACCCACTGGATACGCTCTTGGATCTATTGAAGGTCGCGTTGCAATACAGTACGTGGAAGCTGCCAATCCAAAAGATAACTTCACCTTTAAATGTCATCGTTCGCCGGAATTGATCAATGGATTCCAGGAAATTTATGCCGTAACTTTTTCTTTCATTATGTTGATGTATTCTAATCTATAATCTGTTCCAACTTGTAATCTAAAGTGACAGATCGACTCAAATTTGTTTTAATCTTTCTTATCTTACCTGCTACTTATACTGCCTAACATTTTAATGACTGTGCTAGTATTAAGACTTATTGACATATATATATATATCTGCTGCTTAGTCGAAACTATTTTAATTTCTTTATGATCTACTGCTTCTGGTAATTGAAACTGCAAGAAATTTGAATGACGTAATGATTTTTTTAAATTAGTTCTTGAATTCCAGAACTTAATATTTCAGTAAGTCAGTTTTAGTAGATTGAACTGAGCATATACTTGATTTTCCAGGTGAATGATATCGCATTTCATCCAAGTTATGGAACATTGGCAACTGTTGGTTCTGATGGTCGAATTTCATTTTGGGACAAAGATGCACGAACGAAATTGAAAACATCAGACCCATTGCCAGCACCTGTAACGCGGTGTGTTATACATCCGTCAGGACAGATGATGGCTTATGCTATCGGTTACGACTGGAGTAAGGTATAACTTATGCTCTTTTCACGAAACCGATGATTTTTGGTAAATCCTTGTCAAGATATTGCCTTTATAATGAATTTAGCTATCACTGTTAGTCAGTTGGATTAAATGAGTTTTCAAAAAGGGACATGTGAAGGAATCAAGAATATTGTAATAAAAATTATTCGTAAATTACGATCATTGATCATCAAATCAAATAAAGATATTCCTTCAGGGCCATGAAGGATATAATCCTCAAACCATTGGAAGCAAAATCTTTTTACATGCATGTGATGAAGACATGAAACCCAAACAGAAGAAATAATTCGTAAACGTTGTTTCATTATTATTTCTCATAAACTTCTTCACTTCTTTAAGTGAAATTTTTGTTTGTCTTTTTATCATCACACAGAATGATTGTGTGAATGGAATTAATTGTTGACAGGTTGTTTCAAATGAGGTAAAAATCGTTTGTTTTAGGCTTTTTCAAGTTTTTTCACATATTAAATAGCACTGAAAAGCAATTAATCTTGTGTGAATAAAGTAGACAAAACGAAGAAAAGAGAAGCGTAAATGTTCTAATAACTGCAATTTTATTGCTAACAGTAATTGATCTATCCCATAAAGTTGGTGTTGTAAGCTGTAGTTCAACTTATTGCTGGAAATTGCTGACTGGTATAAAATTGGGATAATTAGGATGCTTTTCTAATTAATATGTTTTATTTTTTCTGGGAAAATTGAACTGCTACTTTTTTGTGTGAGTTATAGTGTTTTATTCTCATTTTCATGTTTTGTGAGTATTAATGATCTCTCTTTCATTATTCTTGTTATTAAAAATTTTCTTCATGTGAATATGGTTGGGAAAAACGATCGATACAAAAATTTATACATATTATAAGTGAGATATCAATATACACTGCGAACAATTTTAGTTTCATTTATATATAGAAAATTGAGTATATAATAGTAACCACTAAATATTTTCGAAAGATTCCGTTATTTTTGCACTATTTTTTCCAGAACCTCTACAGCACACGTTTGATTGTTTCCACATAACATTTTTCAAATATTTCGAATGCATATGAAACCAATCATCGACATCAATCTGTGCTGTCTAATGCTGTCTAACACCTCAAAACACATGAGGCAACATAATTGTTTTAAGAGGAATTTCATTTATCAGAAAAATAGCGTCCTGAAAAGGTGAAATTGCCAATTAATTTGATTTCATAAGATCTTTAAATTATGGCTACGATATTGATTAAATCCCTATCTGCTCTATTTGTCGCCGTGCCTATGTCTATGGCTAGGAAATTTTGTTGGTACGTCGTCCCGGTTCGATTCATCTAACGAAGCTTCATTTATCGCATTTGTTAGCTTGTAAATTGTAAATCTAATATTTCATTTCGAAGGGATCGATTTATTGAATTCCGGAAAACCTTCTGCTTTGGGGGATTAGTTGCCTAAAAGTATAATTGCTTAATAATTGATTATTATTACCGGCGTCTTTTATATATTTCTTTGTGGTGGTCTGTTGTGATAATATCAACTTTTCTTTCTGATATAGTATTATGAGAGACCATAAATCTTCGATTTTGTCACTCACTGATGACTGCCTTTATAGTAGGTGTTGAAAGTGCGCAAAAATCTGCAAGAAGTTAAAAATTAGGATTTAGTTGAAGGAGAATGCAAAACCGACTATCAATGATAATCAAACTATCCATTCCAACCTAGCACTACTAGGTTTATTCACGATTTCAGTTGATCTTTGCTACTTCTATTTTTCTTTTATTGTTTCGAGAGTATGTCAAATTTATCGCATGCATCAAATATATTTTTTATATTTTGAAAATAATTCTCAAATGTTTTTTGGGGTTATAATTATAGTAGGCCCTACTACAGAACTCACCCTTAACCGTTTTCTAGGCCAGTAAGATCTATCAAACATTGAATTTCCGAACTCTCCCAATTCATTTACAGTATAAAATTTTATGGATGCTATCTTGGCGTACGACTTATGGATCATATAACTACCATTGACATATTAGTGATACTTTAGAATTTGATTACATGCTTTCCTTTTCTTAGTTTCAAGGATGATATTTGTTTGCCTAAATTTTGTGGCAATATTGAGAGATTTTGACTTTCTTGCGTAAACTTTTTATAGGAATATGAATCGTTGAAAACCTAAGCTCATAACAAGGTTTATAATCTCACAGCTATTAGTGTATTTTTATATCAAGTCTAGTTTCAAGATCCATCAATTAAGAGTTGCATAAAGCCTAGTTCATCAGTGTTATCAGCACACATATGTCAACTTCAAGTTAATTTTTCTCATTCCAAATTTTCTTATTTGAATTGGCAGCCAAATCTGATATCATTACCATATTAGAAAGTGTTGATTACTCTTATTATTTCAAGTAATTATTCAATTATTTATCTCTTTAGAACAAAAATTTTCTTATTTCAGTTGTTACATAGAAAAGATCTCATTGAATGTTACTGTCAAGACATTACAAATTACATCGAATATTTTTGATTAACTGTTTAAAGTTAGTCAAAGTCGTTAGATGCATGGAAAACCTTCTAGAAGTGCTTATTAAAAAATATGAAATTCGAGATGAAGAATTAATGGATATATTGATTAGCAAATAAGAACACTAATCAACAGATTCTAAGAAATTTTTCATCTTTAAAATCTCTTTTGATTTGAAGATATGTTATCGAATATGATTCAAGAAATTAAGTTGAATTAAGTATAGGAAACTTTAATTTTAAAATGAAACTTAAAAAGAAAAAGCTCAAATAGAAAAACCTCATTGTTTAAGCAATTTAAATTGTATCGAAGCACCGAACTAAGCATTAAACTATTGAATGTAATAATTAAGCTGTCATAAATTAAAGATAGAAATTAACAAAATTATCAAATAATACATCAATTATCATTAGATAAATTATAAAAAAAATTTATAAATGATAAGAATGATAATTTTTTCTTATGTTTCTGCAAAAAAAATGGCTGATTTTGATGAAAATACGGCATATTTCAAAAATAAAATTGAGAGAATTCAATTCATTCATTGTTTGTGGATTTATTGGAATTGTTGAATTTTCGAAAATTCAATTTAAATTGGAATATTTAATTTCAATGCAAAACAGCCAAAAGAGAAAGTAATTTGATGTTTTTAAGAAAAATGCTTGAATTCTCAATTTTCTTATGATAGAAAAAGTTTGATAAATTAAATTTTTTACTTATTTCTATTTATAGGGGAAAAAGTCGTTGTTATTGATTTTACCGTACCATTTCATTAATAATTTCCCAATTAATTTAATTCATAAAATTTTCATTGCCATTTCCGAAATGAATTTAGCCTTAAATTTCATTCCGATAATTGCTGATGAAATTCTTATAATCATTTTCTTGAATATTTCATGTAAATGAGCATAACATATAAAATTTTAAATTAAATTCTGAATCCAAATGTATTACATAGTTAATCTATTGGTAATATCTATCATAAGAAAAAAATATTTTTTTATTATAATAAAAATTTGGATGAAATTTTATAATGATATTTCTTTTGTTTTTAATCAGTGCTATAAGTTGTAATGCTTATGTTGCTCATTTTTTATTGCCAGTCTCTTTAGATAAACAATATAATTTTATCTCTTCCTCCGAGCGTATTATGAAAGTAATGAAAAGTTTAATCTATTCAATATTATACTATATAATTTATAATAATTTTATTATGGATTCGAAAATAATTAAATTTTGACCAATTTATTTAATTGGATTAATTTGTAATAGTTGATTAGGTTAGAATAATTGAATTAATTCATTTGAATCGATATATATAGTGTGAAAACTGTTAAATTGTTAAAATTGCTAAAATTACAACTGTTAAACTGAAATTGAACTAAAGTAACTTATTAAATTCAATGGTTTAAAGAAACAATGAAATTCAGAAATAGAGAAGAGCATAAGAGAGAGAGAGAGAGAGAAAGAAAGGGAGAGAAAGAAGGAGAAGTAATACTCCTTTATTTTGGTTTGTTTTTCTCTCCTCGAAATTAGATAGAAATCAACTAATAAATTTTAGACAATTTATAAACGAAATGTGAGAGCATTAAATAGAAAGAGTTAGTTACATAGTTTGTTATTTTTACTTGCAAAACAGAATGCGACTGCAATCTGCAATAATAATAGTCAAAGAAAAAAATATTTACTGGAATTTTGCGAAATTCTTCCACTACTTTTTTTTGATGATATCATTGATAGTTTCATGGAACTATAATTTCATGGGTATTGTAATTGATCCTTCATAACAGTGTCAAATTGATTGTTGCAATTGTCACCACTTCATAATGGTTTAGCAGAAGCTATTATGGCATATGGCAGTTCTCATTCAAGCCTATCCCTTCATTGAACTAACACTCCCGCCTTAGCAATCGTTAAAATATTAAATATATATTTAAAGCGTTTTTTTCAAGCCATACAGTTTATACTGGAGCTGTCTACAAGTTTTCCTCCAATTTTGTCCTTTAATAGAAGCAACTGAAAGCTGCTACAGGCTTTTAACCTATTCAACAAAAGTACACAACAAGATATCATATTGGTTGAGTCTTTACTGAAGTAGTAATGATTGCAAGTCTTAAGATATTCTTCTGGTATGATACGACGAATTCAAAAGCTCCAAGTAGAAGAAATATCTTCCAGCATGTCAAGAGAAAAGGTTTTACAAATTATGCATCGGAACAAATCAATTTGCCACTTCGCAAGTCTAATATACTATCCTTATCAATTGTTCTCCAATATTTCTATATGATAACACCATCCGACTTATTTAGTCTTATTTATGAATCTTTGGAGTCTTCCAGCTTTTCCGAAATATTAAAGCAAGAAAAGTTCTGTATCCTAAGCACAACAACATCAACCAAACGGAGAGATGTGGCCAGTCTTTGCCTTAAGAACGAAATGAAAGCCAGAAGAGGTTAGGCTATGAGGTCCATCCAGCTGTAGTGCAGCAATTTTGGATATCCATGGAGAAATGATCATTGAATGATTACTGACATCCTAAGATGACAAAAGCAATAAGAAATAGAGCATACAATTGATAAAGCAGGTTAGGGATATGTTCATTTTAGGTTCGGTGCTTAGGCTTCAACATTCCTCTTAATGCGAAGTGAAATGGCATCCGCTAAATCAAGCATTAGAGATTTTCTTTTTATGTGCTCATCAACTAAAAATGTTACAAGGATTCAAATTGAATGTGACTATAATGTCCCCCTCACCCGGGACCTATAAACAAGTTTGGAGCATTTATTATCTAAACTGGCTGATTTGCAATTTTCATTTGAAATAAAAAGATTCTATTGAAACGGGCCCGGAATTCGTAATTCCGCACTCTCACCATGGCATTGAAGACACATTATAGCATATCCTAAAAAATCGCCTCGTCAAGCCATAAAATAAATCCTTTTAAATCTTCCTAATACTCACGCCGTCTTCTTGTTAATTAAATTCAAAAAATAATTCTAATATCGCGAAATCGGGCTTGCGCAAGAAATGAAATTCATTTGACCATAAAACCTTGGATATAAGTAGCACCCTACAT
The DNA here is from genome assembly GCA_916381525.1 of Cercopithifilaria johnstoni. Lineage (NCBI taxonomy): Eukaryota > Metazoa > Nematoda > Chromadorea > Rhabditida > Onchocercidae > Cercopithifilaria > Cercopithifilaria johnstoni. Next base: position 6,685 of record CAKAEH010001413.1, read on the forward strand.
CTAAACCGAGGAAACCGGAAAGAAACCTATTTGATTAAAGGACATTTTTTAATTCCGAAGCTTATAATGTAATACTGCTGACAAGCAAACATCAAGTAGAGGTCTAAAGTTAGAGTCCCGAAGGAATAGTACGAGTAGAATGAAACTGGAATATTATCATTGCCATCGTTATGTAAAAATAAACAAAAATATAAATAAAATGTTTGAAAGGATTGCTCATATAACAACATAGAAAATAACGTTTTCTATAGAGTTAATTGCTCCCTCTTGAGCAAAATTTATTAGAAAAACTCGATCTCTGTCAAGAAAATTTGCTTAATGAGCATTCTTTTCGATAGTCTTCAAATAAGTGAGCTACAAACCACAAACATTCAACAGTGACAAAATAGTACATGTTCATAAAAAATTCAAAGAAAAAACAAAGTTCAAAAATAAATATACCACGATAATGCATATCTTTTCTTACACAGTGTAAAAGGTTTCATAAATTAATTTAAAAATTGTAATAATGCGACAACAGTGAGTAATAAAATTAGCAAATCATTGTCCATAAATAAACAAAAAGCGACACGCACAGGCAAACCTTTGAAAAAAAAGATGGAATGATCATAGGTAGTATGGTGATTGTTTCATACACACAATGATTCCGTTTTCATCAAGATTTCAACAGCGCAGTTCAAGGAATTTTCTTTCTACAATTATTCATCAAAAAATGTCGGTAACAAAATCATGAGTATTTTGTATCTTAATAGTTAAGCCAAATGTTTCACTTCTTCACTTCGTTTGTCAAAATCTGGAACAATTCCTTATCAGCCAAACAACCGTCTACAAATTCTTTTAGCGTCAATTCCTGAAATCACATTTAATTTCTACATCAGTAAAAGCTAAACATAAGTATTAATCTTACCTGCTTTGACATAATCGGAAACGAAAGCCAAGAATGAGGTATGATCTATCATATTGTTCGAATTTTAAAAATTAGTTTGAAAAATAAAACTGAAGCCAACTTCCCTTTTCCACTTACATTTACATGTAAATAGAAAAATTAATTTCCAATCTCGAATCATCAACTAGTATTCATTAAACATCTTGAAGTAATACTCAACCTCATGAAGTTTCGACGGAATTTCGAACAAAATATTATTTGTTAATGATAAAAGCTGTCTACTATTATGGACTGTACCTGGAATAGAAATTACGAAGAAAAAAAGCTAAGATATATCCAAATGCACCTTCAGACATTCGTATCTACTGCAGATATCATCTTCAGAGTTCTTAATAATACTCAAGATTTAATGCTAAAATGTTACCCAAGCGCAAAACAAAACCATTCGTTATCAACTTGTTAATCGAAAATTCAGTTTTATTCTTCCAACGAAACACTTCAATATAATTTCATTCACAATCAGATATACAATTCTTGCTGAACGACAAAAGTATCACTGTGACGCAGTTCTATATCATTCTTAAAATTACTGAAGTGTTTCGAATGAGAAAAACCGCTGCGGTCCAAGGAATCACTATATACTTTTTTTTAATTTTTCCGAATTCAATTTTTTATCATTTTATAGAAAAAAGGAAGGTAAAACACCTTCTTTCCTTACCTCCCAATAATTTTTGTTATCTCAAATCTCTATGACAATCCATTCTTTCATCTATGTTTGTATCTGATTTCAGTAAAATTGTATTGATTTCAGTAAAATCGGAATTATCAAACTCCAAAACGTCATTTTTATAGAAAAATCATTCTCTATTTGACAAGCGAAACATTATGCGTCATGTATATTATCAACAGGCTATATCTTAGCCAAATAAAATGATCGAAAAGATTTGTTTCTGTACATCCGTTCTTGTGAAAGAGATAATTGAAATAGAGGATAGCGCATGAGAAGAATGAAATCATCAATGAATTTAAAAAATGAAAAAAGATGATTAGAGAAAATGGCAGAGAAAGGAAAGGAACGGTTAAAATTTGGAAAATAAACTAGCCTTATCGTTATTGACATCCATTTTCTCGAAAATCATTTTAGCCCGTTTTCGAGGTGAATCATCAGCGGATTTTGTGACTTCCGGCCCCAACATTTCGTAGATTGCCTGAAGAGATAATTTAATTGACGGACCATTGCAGATTCAATAAAACTTGAAATAAAACATGTTTAAAATATTTTCTCGTAAACTAATTGATGCACTAGCAATTTTTTAAATGTTTTACTGTAGTACAACTATCATGAAGCTAAAAGAGTAGAAGGAGGAACTGAAAAAAAAAGCACAAAAAAGTTTGATTGATCTAAACGTCACATGACACGCAGTAATTTCAACGATTTATACATAATACAAATTACATGAAAAGTGAATTCGGAACAAGTGCAAGAAACTGATAATATCAGTTGATGAAGAAAGAAAAATAAAATGAACAAATGAAAATCTTAAGGACCCGATATAATTCGTACTGTAAATAAGTTTTCGATAGAAAATTCCCTTTAGTTCCTCTGTACTTTAACCATATGGAGTACAGAGTTCTATATATTTTTAGTGAATAGTGATTGTTGCCTGAATACTTTTCTATGATTTATGACTAAAGTGGATTCCACAGAAGTCTTCGTGATTCTCTCATCGAATCTCATATAAAGACACCCTAATTTTAGTTCTAAAATAATTACTTTTAGCAGATTTTTTGCAGGAAGAAATGAATTATAATTGAAAGACAAAGAAATTTTGGAATTTTGTATAACCTATCACTTAATAAAAGAAAATATGCCTCACTGCATTCTGAACTGATAAAAATTTTAAGTTAAGATTAAAAGTGATTTAAAAAACTCGGGAGTCATCTCTTTCTTCTCAGATATACAGCACGAAGGGCAAACTGAACCAAAGTTTACCTTGTTCAAAGTGTGCGTGACAAAAAGGAATTTTAGTTGTAGCAAAACACATGAAGGGAGGAAGCGGAATCTGATACCGTATGATAAAAACTGAGAAATTTTCAAAAATCAAAACTACAAATGGTAGATTTAATGTCACTTGATTCTTATCTTAGTTATCACTAGATAAATAAAACAGGAACAAACGAACCTCTATAATTTTTATCATTTCTTTCTCATCAATGGTGCCATTACCATCAATATCATACATCCTGAATGCCCATTCAAGTTTTTGCTCTGGTGTACCCGAGCTTGTAACATTTATTGCTAATAAAAATTCCTTAAAATCGATAAAACCGCTGTTATCTGTATCAAATGTCCGAAAGACGTGCTCGCAAAATCCCTCTGCACTTCCGGATGGGAAGAAATCTTTGTAAACTTTGATAAATTGATCCTTCGTCAAATGACCTTTTGGACAATCTTGCTGAAATAATTTTCCACAAATCCATTAATGCATTCAATTTCAAGTCTTACAGAAAGCATACATATTTTAAATAACCATAAAAGCTTGTGAAGAATGACCATAGAAAAAAACTTGTTAGAGATAATAATGTTCAGCTTCTCTCATTTGAAAATATAAATGTGGCATCAATTTTCTTACTGAACATAAATACGCGATAAAATTTTAGAGAGTACATTATAATTATGAGAAATTCATACTCTTGATCATAGGAAAAAATATGCTATCAAAAAATGCTGAGTAAATAATAAAAATACACTTTCTCTAAGTGACAACCTAAAAATGAAAACACTGACCTTTCCTAATTAATTAATCATTTCAGTTGCTATCTACGATTTATCAAACCCCTTAATCACACGAATTGGAAAGCAAACAGTTAGTTTTTGCTAATCACTCTCATATACACTGAAATACTATTTAACTCAATATATTACCAAGTTGTCAATGCATAAACATCGAAGTAGTTTTTGATTCAAAAAGAAAATTTACGGTATCTAACAGGGAAGTTTCTTCTGAAAATATAAAAGAAAAAAAGTTTTATGGAAAGGTTCACATTTAATTTATCTTAATTATTAAGCATTCATTAATTTTTATATTTTCTGGGAAAATGTTGATTGAATAATTAATAACAATTTCCTAAACTCAATGACTTTACCTTCTAATATCTCCATTTGAATGCAAATTTGTTGTATTTAAATAATTTACTAATTTCAGTGAGAAAGCAATGACAATCACTTTGTTGAGAAAGCATAACAATTATATCTTCTCTTCTTCACATAATTGTAACTTTATCCATCTAAGTAAAGCCTTTATTACATAACTTAGAATCGGAAACTTCGTTTTATGTTCATAAACGATCGCGCAAGAATTAGATGTCAGCATAGTAAGGTATAGTAAAATATATTTTACATGGCCGAATTTCATGGATCAGTGCTAAAACAAGAGGAGGTTCGAAAATTGCTAGAGCATACGATCATCATTACTCACTCCTTCAGTGATCCGACTTGTCATTTGATACAAATTAAATAATACTCTGCTACAAAAAATGTAGTACAATTGCATTTTGCCTTTTGGAAGAAGGAAGAAAAAAAGAGGAACTAACCACGAAACCTTTATACCATTCCTTGATCTGTTCTTCGGTAAAGCTCGTGTTCTTTTTGAGAAAATCAAGATCTTCTTTGGAGAGTTTCGGCTTTGAGCTTTTTATACCCATTTAGTGGGAAGTGATCGGATCAGTGGAAGAACAATTAATCGATTAAATCAATCACGATAATGCGGTAAAAAATAGACAAGCGAGATCACAGTAACACCCCCAGTGCCGTTCACAGGATCTGCGAAAAGAAATACTTTATTAGCATCTACAATGGACATCATTGAAATGTAATTCGTAAACACCGTCGAGAAATTCTCAGGGGTCTGAGCTACTGGACAAAGGACTGAATGAATAAATAGTAGTTGGCTAAATTTTCATTGCTCCGCAATGTTGCATTTGATGAAACGAGCCATTAACTAATTAATGCTTTTATCTGAGAAACATTGCAGCGCAGTTGAGGTAGCATAAGGTGCTTTGAACTGATTCATTTTAATTTATCATTCATGTCCTATTACGAATGGCGTAAACTAGGAGACGTACGTAAATTGACAGAGGGAGAGAGAGGAAGAGAAAGAGGGAGAGAGAAAGAAAAGAAGATTAAAATTAATGATGATGTAGTATAGTTGTTATACATGAGGATGGAAGTGAATGAGGAAGACTTGATGAGGCGTTGCGTTCAGCCTATTGTTGTAGCTTCCTGATTTCTATTCGCAGGCAACTACATGCCTCCCATCGGGCACATACACGGATGGATCGATGGGTGACACATGGCAGTCAGTTGGAATAGGCTGGTCTAAGCCTGCTTTGAGAGGGGAGGGAAGAAGATGGCATTGCTGATTGGCTTTTTGCTTACGATGGAATGAGAGGCTAATTGCTGCACAACCATCCCATCCCATCCTCTGCTGACCTGCATGCATGTTCAGGTGTGTATCTGTCGAATTAGGAAAGATAAACAGTGCCATGCATTAGATGGACAAGAGTGATGATGGAATACTTCGTTCCTTTGAGACCATGAAAGGGAATAGGGAAGACGTTGGGAACAGGAAAACATGCTAACAAATGCTAAATGACATGGCTCTTTCACGTCCACTTCAATCTTTCTATTCTCTATTTCAGGAGTATTTCTAACATTGAAGTACTACCTCATGTCCACTTCTACACACTATTAAAGCTTTTTAGCCTAGCATCATGAAAATCATCATAGTATCAGCAATAATGAATAGCAAAAATTATAGAGAGGTCGGTTTGTGATGTGACCTTTCACTTGCTTAATGATTTTTCTACCTTCTATTTTTCTACCTTCTATTGCTTATTTTTGGTGATAGTTACTAGCTTGGAATTCGACAGTGAAAAGATACGTTGACCTTATCTTTTTCAACTGCGAATAATTCTTGGTCGAACTTTTAATGCATTACACATTGATGAATCTTACTTCTTACATCTTTACAGTTTCATTAAAAAAAATAAAAAATGCTATTATGGTGAAATATATCTAAACAAAGCGTTTTAGAGGAAATACGAATGAATGCTATATATAGAGTATTATTAAAATATGGAAAAACTAAAATGGAACTTAGGATTACTGATCAATTGTTGTTGTTTCCCTCTAACCTCTGTTGAAGGTGAATGTGGAACTATACAACATTATTCCTATTTTCATCCTCGAGAATATTTTGAAAAAATGGATTTATATACATCAGATAAGAACCAACTGTAGGGATGGGACACTAATTTTCATTCGTTAACTTATTCAACTGCCTTAGTTTGTTTTCTTTTGATTTCCTGATGTGTCTTCTGCGATTTTTATGTTTTGATGGATGTAATGATAATTAATTACTAATTGGACGTTATCTGAATCACCGATGATCAAAACAAGAAACTATTAAAGTGGAAAGTCACGATGATTTCATGCTTGTTTTTCATTTATTCACAGACTGATTTCAGCAGTAGAAATGGAATGGGAAATATGGGAAAGTTATCGAGCTGCTAAGGAAGCTGCTGTACGTCGCAAGTATGATCAGTCGGCGCTATTTTTACGTACCGCTCTTTCGCTAGTTGACTGTCGTTTGAATGGTTTATCGACCGATGATCCAAATAGAGACCAACTTGTTAAAGTAAGGAATCATCTTTTCAAGGAGGGAAGAAAGTTTGTGGATTTTCGGTAAAAGTAATTGGATACACGCATTCTCGGTAAAAGTAATTGGATGCACACGCATGTATATCACTTTTAAATGACTAATGCTGATTATGATTATGTTATCGCTATTATTTGGTACTGAATTATTGTAAACAATTCTATCAGTTTAGCAAATGTTAAAGTGTATACGATTACCACTACCTTTCGTCTTTTCTGCCTCTAGTGTGATTATTTTTAAGCGAATGCTTTATTTAACAATTGTTTCTAAGCGGATACTTTATTTAACACTCTTTCAGGTTAAATCGGTGTTGAAGTTGAATGTGGAACGAATGAATGGTATTGCGGATGTCGTTTCGCAGATGCGGCAAATGGTCGGCGTGGCAACATTGTCATCGCCCATTGACGCACCACCAAGTGATCCCGATGTTTGGCCACTACCGCCGTTAACGAAAAAAACATCTACCATTCTGAGTCCGAAAAGTACCAATAAAAAGCAGACGTCTTCCCGTGTTAATAATAAAGCGAAAAAAGGTTCAGTAGGAAAATCTATCAGTGCAGGAGGCCGCATTATTACCAAAAGAGATAACTCTTTGGGGCGTGCATCTATGAATGAACTGTCGGAAGTTACTTCGAAGGAGGAAGGCGATAATAATAGCAACGTAAGGATTCTGTCATATTCAGTATACTGATAATTTGTGATTTAATTTAATCTGTATTGATTTTCGTAAATCTCATCGATGATTTGATTTAAGAGCCGTTCGTTAATGGAAATGCTGAATACGTTTGTTTGGAGTTTGTTCTCTTAATATTTTTAGGAAAAAGGGGAAAATGAAAAAGTGTTTGACGGTAGAGGGTTCGACAAGGAATTGGTGGAAATTATTGAGCGTGATATTATGCAGAAACGTCCTGATGTTCATTGGGATGATATTGCTGGCCTCGATGAAGCAAAGAAGCTCTTGAAAGAAGCAGTCATATTACCGTCAGTTATGCCGAATTTCTTCAAGGTTTCGTTTTGTTTTTTCAGTAATACTGTCTGAGAAGAAATTCAAGTTCAAAAATCCGTTTTAGGGTATTCGACGTCCCTGGAGAGGCGTTTGTATGGTTGGTCCACCAGGAACAGGTAAAACTATGCTCGCAAAAGCTGTTGCAACGGAAAGTCAAACAACATTTTTCTGTGTGTCATCTGCTACACTGACTTCAAAATATCGTGGAGACTCAGAAAAGCTCGTACAACTTCTTTTCAAAATGGTAAAGCCTGTTGCCTTATGTCTGCAATATTGGTTGTGACCACACTGATTTTATTATTTTTTTAAATGATTTTCACTTCTAGGCGCGTTTTTATGCCCCATCAACGATATTCATTGATGAAATAGATAGTCTGTGTAGCAGAAGAGGTGCTGACAGCGAACACGAGGCGTCACGTCGAGTTAAGTCTGAGCTGTTAACACAGATGGATGGTAATATGTTGTTTTAGAAAAACATTCGTTTCCGATATGACCCAACTATGTTGTTTTCTAATTTGTTATTATAGTTATGTATTTGTCAAATCGACTTAAAAATTTGTTGGAAAAACAAGTAATTTTGTTTATTAAATTATTAGACTCTATAGAAATCCCTCTTAGGTTGTTCGCCAGATGTTTCACGAGTTCTTGTGCTGGCTGCAACAAATTTTCCGTGGGATCTGGATGAAGCTTTAAGAAGGCGTCTTGAGAAACGAATATATATTCCATTGCCAGATAAAACTAATAGATTTCAGTTGTTAAAGTTGGCTTTAGCTGAAGTTTCTATCGATGACGAAGTTAATTTAGAAACTGTAAGTTTTTGTTTAGAGTTAGTGAATGAATATTATATTTTATTAAGATTTAAAGCACTGACTGGTCCAACGAGCACACTGTCAAGGAGATTGTTTTTAAATTTTTTTTTATTGTTTTGCTTCTAAACTTTTTTGAAACTAAGCATTCTTTCTAGGTGGCCGATTCGCTTAATGGTTATTCAGGAGCGGATATCACAAATGTCTGTCGTGAAGCAGCAATGATGAGTATGCGTGTACGTATTGCCAATTTAACAGCTGAAGAAATCAAAGCATTGACGCAAGAAGAAGTTGATTTACCGATTACCTCTAGTGATTTTTCACAAGCAATACAAAATACGTCACCTTCGGTATCCTACTTTGATGTGCAGAAGTATGAGAAATGGATACATGATTATGGCGCGGCGTGAGAGGTCCATATCGCAGATTAAAGTGAATTAAAGTATCGTAGCGTTATTAAAGTATCGTAGCGTAAAGGTATCTAATATGTTTTTTAAAAAAATGTGTGTGTAATATGGTAGAAATGCTTCCACTTTTGACTTTACATCTATTTATTTTTATATTGTATATACCATTTTTATGCTTTATGCCATTTTTGCTTCATTTTTCGAAATAGGGATTCATATTGTATGTTGTACATGTGTTGTAACAGCCTGTGTTATTCGATACAGCAATGCTTATTGAGATTTAAAAATGTCTTTCTTTATCTTTGTTATTTTCATGTTCATGTTTGATACAAAGTGTCATATCGTGATGTTATTAGCTCATCTTCGTCATTCTGTTCATTATTATTCATGCATTTAGTTTTTTCGATGACAGTAAAGTTTATCATCGGCATTGTATTAACTTGAAATAGTGTATAGATCCCAGTTCATCTTTCGCTTGTTTTCCTAAACTTTTAATCTGATGGCATGAATTGCTTTCATGGTACCATATATGAATGATTTGCATAGATCTCTCCCTGAAACTTCTGTTTTTCAATATAATTGGATTTTTCATTCACAGTGTGGATGTGTGTGGAAAATGGAAATTCCTAGTTCCAGTCAGTCAGGTTTGCTTTGATATTGGTATTGTTTTTATTTTTGTTTCATGTTTCATTTCATTTTAAAAAGTTTTGCCTTAAAAAAATAAAACTAGAAACATAAGTATATTTTATGTAAGAATTATCACATTATATAAATTAAAGGTATTTTACAGGAACGACGTTGTTGAACTCAAAATTGGTTATCAATCGGAAACGTCAGGAAGGAAATCCCGTTCTGAAGTATATACGTAATGTTCCCTTTGAATGGGCAGATATCAAAGTTCCTGTTTTTTCTGTTTTACTATGCTAAATTTCAATATTTTTTTATAGAAAAATGCATAAAATATGAAGTATAGATGTTCAAACCATTGGTATGAACCACTCTTCATGCACCATTTTTTTTTTAAAAGAATTATGATTCCAGGCTGATTTTGAAGCTGGTAGAGAAATGGGCATCTTATATCTCAGTTTAAAATGGCATAAGCTTCATCCAAATTATATAGAGACTCGCATAAATAGTGATGATGGTGGGTATGCAATAAAGGTAAGATGATCGAAAAGGACATTGAATTTCAACACTACTGCTATTGGATTACGCGAACACATCTTTTGTTCATATATACAACACGAACCGAAATTGCAAGTAATTTGCCGATTTTCATATGGTTTTTAGTTCTGTAATCTTGAAAAGTTTTTTTTTCAGATCTTATTGGTGCTTGTGAATGTGGAACCTCGTCACATTCTACGCGAATTAAATCTCTTTTGTTATCGAACTGGTTGGACGCTTATGCTCTGTTACTCCGCTGAAGAAGCTGCGGAGTACTTAGAAAATTTGTATTTTTCAAAAAATAAAAATGAACAAAGCGCCGTTAATGCGGTACAAGAACGGAAAAGAAAACGACTTTGCTTACCAGAAGACGATAACGAGTTACATCAGGTAATTTACGCTTTGTTTGTTCGATCTCTACTAAAATTCAAATTCTGCTGGATAAGAAGGAGAAAGTGAAGTTTGTTTTATTTTTCTTAAGAAAAGTTGTGATTGTAAAAGTGTTGTAGGGTTTGGCTATAATACAGCTTATATCAAGAAACTACTAGTATTAACTTTCTCCTTCGTATTTGCATGTGTCCTGCATTTATCGAATAAAGTGCTATACTTCGCCATTATTAAAACTGCAGTATTTTTATATTGAAAATGAAGATATGTCTAATTTTTCTGGAATTCTTCGGAAGTGATATTATCTGTGAAAAGCTACGTATGTTTTTCAGGCAGCCAAATTTCTTACTGTTATTCGATCATTGACAATATCTGATGCACAACGTTTGATTGCTACTTTTGGCAGCATCCGAAAAATAGCAAATGCGGATATTGATAGGTTGCTGTTATGTCCTGGCTTAGGTCCTACGAAGGCAAGAAATGTACATGCATTCTTCCGAACAACTTTTCAGAAAGCTTGAAGTCGAAGTTTTTCACACATTTTGTAACATTATTAAAATAAATCTTATAAGAAGTTGAAGTTGTAATTCAGCATGTCATAATATAGCATTCACAGCGAATCAATGCACCTGAAAAGGATACTATTTTTTTCATACTTCATAACCAAATAATGTGTATGGAAAAACTGGTAGAGACTGGGGTCGAATCCTTACATTCGGACCTTGTTTTCTGCTTGGTATATTTGAATTGCTTGGGCAATTGAGAATTATGTAAATGTTGCGTATTTCAAAGTGTTAGCGAATTTCGACATTGGTTTTTTTGTAAAGTTGAGCAAATTCGGTTTTTTTGACTATTTTCGTATCGTTTTTCTTTAATATTCCTCTAAATTTGAACAAAACAAAGCAAAGCTTTGTTTAAATTTTAGGGAAAAATCATATAAAATCATTTCATTTAATCTGTTTTTTAGTTCTTTGGAGGTTTATGGCTTTTCTTTTATTTGAAAATAATTCTTGATTATCAGTGGGTTCTTTTTGTTTAGTTGCCGCTTTCTTAGAAGTGTTGCTTAAGTTATTCAGACTGTCAAAAGCGATGAATAATGATATTCCTGAAAATGCAAACGAAGATTGTCCCGGAGCAACATCTGCGGATGCGGGCAAGGTGATTTTTTTACCAGGCAGTAAGTTAAATAGTAATGAATATCATATAGCTCAATTATAGAGTTGAGAGTATCAAACTTGTGGTAGACATATTATTGAATTTTATTTCTATGCTATATGCGAAGAATTTTTTACAACAGTTGGTTCTTTTCGTCGTCAATCTGTAGCTTTAACAATTTCCCCACCGCTATGTCAAATTTACTGTTGATGTTTTTAATATTGAATTAACAGCATAGAAAATAGAAGAGTACACTTTTTTATGTTTCGGTATGTTGAAAAAAACAATGGTATACCTGAAACGTAGAAAAATCGCACATTTGCTGGGCGAAATGGAAGGAATTTTACAATGCACTTTTTAAAAAATCTGAAAATGACATTTTCAATTCCATAATTCAACATCATTCGTAGACTTTTCAACGGGTTTAATAACTCTTCTCTTTATTTTTTAATGCTGCATATTGACTTTCTTATATTCATATTGCATCATAGAATTGGTCTTTTTCCTTCCTTTTTTCCGATTGCGAAGTTTTTTTGTATTTAAGCTAACTGAACTGGCATAGGAAACAAAATTTTCGGATATAAATGAAATTTACATGTAGTAATCTTTGCATAAAGCAATTGCATAATATTTTTAAAGTTCCTAATAATTAGTTTAGAATTGCTTATGGAATTGCAGGTAGCTTCGTGTGCTGGCTGTCCCAACCAGGCACTGTGTTCAGCTGGCGAAGGAAGAAAGTCAGATGCAGATCTTCCGGCAATTGCAGATCGTTTGAAAAATATTAAACATAAAATCTTGATACTTTCTGGAAAAGGTGGTGTCGGAAAAAGTGCTGTGGCGGCAAATTTAGCTAGAGCTCTTGCAGAGAATGATAAAATACAGGTAATGGTATAGTCTTAAGATGAAACTGATTCTTTTTCCGTCTTGATTTATTATAATGCGGACAATTATTATCAAAATACCGATCAAGCAGATGCTAGAGTCTATGACTAATATAAATTAGTCACAAAAATAATTTTGTATGAAGAAAATCTTTTCTAATAGAAGAACAAATCTTTGAAGGTCGGACTTCTGGACGTAGACATTTGCGGACCATCGCAGGCGCGAATGCTGGGTGTTGAACAAGAAAGTGTTCATGAGAGTGCTGATGGTTGGTGTCCCATTGCTGTGAAAGATAATCTTGTATTAATGAGTGTTGCATTCTTATTGCAAAACAGATCTGAAGCAGTTATTTGGCGAGGAGCGCGCAAAAATGCTTTGATAAAACAGTTTTTAAAGGTTGATTTCCTTGTTCATATGTTTTCATATTATTTCTTATGGTGTAATATCATCTCGCTCAAATTTAGGAAATTTTCAAATTTTTAGAGAAATTTTCCAGCAAAGGGCCACAGTGGAATGCATGAAAGAAAATTAAATGCTTACCATGGGATTTACATATATTTATCTTTGATAGTTTGGCCAGAATTTTAAAACATGAGGAATCAATCTTATCGTAAATATGTGTTAATTCATATACAACCCTGGAGATTCTTTCTTTTATTATTTTTCTTTACAGTAAGGTAAATCTTTCATTTGATTTTTCTCAAATATAGGAATTAGTTATTGTGTCCATAAAATATATTCGTCTCTTTCATCAGATGAAAACTAAATATTTCCTTTCACTAGATACGTATTATTAAATAAGCATCGTATTAATAAATTAAGACAATTAAATTCAGGATGTAGACTGGCGAAGTTTGGATTTCTTATTGATTGATACACCTCCTGGGACTTCGGATGAACATATCTCTACTGTCCAGTTTCTTTTGCAAGCAGGTTCTGTAGATGGCGCTATTGTGGTAACCACACCTCAAGAGATATCATTACTTGACGTCCGCAAAGAAGTAAATGCTTTTTTTCATCTTTGATAATATTATACATTTTGTACAAAATTAATTATCGTGTTTGTGTATTGTGCTAATATTTTAAGCCATAACTTTCCATTTTTTCCAGATCGATTTCTGCCGTAGAACAAAAGTTAACGTATTAGGAGTTGTTGAGAATATGTCTTCATTCATTTGTCCTTGTTGTTCGAAAATTTCTCAACTTTTTCCACGCACAACTGGTGGTGCTGAAACGATGTGCACTGAATTATCGGTTCCTTTACTGGCTTCATTGCCATTCGATAGTAATATAGCTGAATGCGCTGATGCTGGAGAAGATTTCTTTGAAAAATATCACAATTCTGTTCTAGCTAAAGAATTTGAAAAGCTTGCACAACTTATCTCTAAATGACGGTTTACTGAAGTTCTGTTTTTGGGGAGCACTGTTGTTCGTGGTTTCTTAGGGAACGGGCATGAGCTTTTCATTAAAAAAGCCATTACTAAATGAAAAGTCATCTAAAACAATAATATGAAGGGAGTAATAATTGGTTTTCACATGTTGTTGTCTATAACATTCAATTTGCTTCTGATCTTGGCGGTGTTGTAAAATGCGGCATAAAATTTTCATTATTTCTACCATTAATACCTTAAACAATATCTTAAACTGATGCTTAATTATAAGCAAAGTGTCTGGATCAATTAAATATTGAGTAGCTTTATTTGAATTTCATATGTTCATTCTAAGCTGGAAAAAATATAAGGTGTTTAGAATTTGGAAAGGAAAATGTCTTCAGTGCACTTAGATTATAGTCTCGACTGCTCATAATATGGTTTACCACTTAGGATTTGTATAATGTTAGTACTCGATTTAACAAACTTCCAATTTTTTTATATCTGCTGTGGACTTATTTTAAAAGTATTACTGAGTGGATTAAAATGCTTAACTTGTGCTTACAATGCTTTCAGATTTGATGAAACGAATTGTGATAACAGGTATAGGTATTGTAAGTCCATTTGGTGTCGGTAAAAGAGTTCTCTTTGACAATTTATTAGCTAACAATGTTGCGTTGCAAAACGATGAAAAACTTAGAATAATTGTGGGACGAGTTGCGGATCGTGGAGAATATGGCCTTGATTTGAGTTCGTGGACACCTCGAAAGTTGAAACAAATGAGCAGAGGTATTATTGAGGTTCTTTGTTTGTTTATATGATGGCGTCATGTGTTTTCAAAAAGTTGAAAGTGCTGATGAAGGCTCATTGACTGGTTTTCTGTGGACTTTAGATTTGAGTCCTTATTTGATTTGTGTTAATTTTACAGATGATTAGCTCTTCTAGATTTCAGGTAGTGTGCTTGCAATCGTTGCAGCGGAAGAAGCAGTGAAAGATGCTGGTTTAAAGGAATGCCATATGGAGGAAACTGGCGTTAATGTTGGAATGGGCATAGCTGATTTGGAGGTAATTTACGAAGTTGGTAAACAAATTGCAGAAGGTAAAGGACATCGAGTTACACCTTTTTTTATACCACGTATACTGACCAACATGCCGGCAGGACATGTAAGTATCAAGTAGGTTCATAATGTGATTTATTGTTTTTCTAAAGCAGTATTATTAATTTTAAATCTCCGGGTTAAGTAACTTATAGCTCTTATGGGACGAACTCATTATTTGCTTATGGAGGAAGCATTTATTTAAATTATAGGTTTGGTATGCGTGGACCACACTTAAGCTCTTGTACTGCGTGCGCAACAGGTTTACATAGTGTTGGAGATTCAGCGACATTTATTAAGATGGGTCGAGCGAAGCGCATGCTTGCAGGTGCGACCGAAGCATGTGTCAATAGTATAGCAATAACTGGATTTAGTCAGATGAGGTTTTGATTTTTTCTTTCATACTCAGTATTTCTGATTAACCTGTTTAATTCTCCCTCCGGCCAATATTTATGAGTACTATGAAAGCTTCAAAAGTTTGTGATGATATTTTTGGCAGTCAACGGTATCATACCTTATCATAAATATAATTCCCAGTTTTTTAAAGTTTTCAAAATATTATGTAATCCAGTTCAATTAAGTATTATCTACAACTTTAGTCTCTTATCACATCCTTTATTCGTTAATAACTCTCTTATCACATCCTTTATTAAATAGATGTTATCATTTTTTGACTTTCGTTTTTATACACCTTTCGTCTCCTTTAATTCTAATCTTTATAGCATTACTGCCCTGAAATTCTTTTGTTTCGAAATTTATAAGTAACAGTTGGCATTAATTTAGTTCTCATTATGCACTAATCCACCTTAATTTGTTTAGATATTATTGGACTTTTGAATTTTGCTTGTTGTTTATTTCTAAAATTCAGAGCACTAACTACAACTTGCTCACGGCCATTTGACAAGGAGCGTGATGGATTCGTATTGAGTGAAGGTGCTGCCATTTTGGTTCTGGAAGAAATGGAGGAGGCACTTAGACGAAAAGCGAATATTTATGCTGAAATTATAGGATATGGTGAGCAATTTTTCAAGAAATTAATTATAAATCGATGGAGGTTAAATTTGATGACATACACTATACCGAGGATTTCAATGACGTTTGAATGATTTATATTTGCTAGAAGTTGAAATTATTCTTTACGTTGTTCATAGCAACTAATTCGACAATTAACCTTTTGAAGTCATTGTAACCAAAATAAGATTTATCTAAAAAAAAATATTCTCCAATATGTGAATAGATCTGAGAATGCTTTTTTGACGTTTAAAGGTGTCGCAGGCGATGCTTATCATCTTACGACACCATCAGAAGATGGTATTGGAGCTTTCCTAAGTATGGAAAGATGCTTGGTTGACTCATGCATCAATCCAGAGCAAGTTACATACGTAAATGCTCACGCAACTTCGACAGTACTTGGTGATCATTTCGAATCACGAGCCATTGCTAGCCTTTTTCCTGGTGTTGCAGTTTCGTCGATTAAAGATTAGTTATTCTTCTTGTCATAGGATTTTATTGAATTTATACAAATACATTACCGAGTTTGAAGTTCATCTGCATAAATATTCTCAACCTTTAAATGTTATTTTAAGTACGGAGACTTGGGAACAAATCTCTCAGACTAATTTTAAAAATAATTTCATTTTATGTTGGCAAAATTATTAAATCTGTTGACTTAATCTTTGTGTTGCAGGTCATATAGGTCATACCTTAGCGGCGGCCGGTGCAATCGAAACAGCGATCACAGCAATGTGTGTTAAAGAAGGCAAACTGGTGGGGAACGTCAGACTAGAAGAAAGCGATATTAAAGAGAATTTACGTTTCCTTAAACAATCGGAAAGATGGAATAAGAAACGAATAGCCTTGGTAAACTCTTTTGGTTTTGGTGGGTCACATGCTACTTTATGTCTATCAGCAATAGAAAATTCTTAATGGTCAATCCTGAATATTTAGAAGCACTGAGAGGCTCATGGATTAGAATATTAAGTTTATTATTTCTGATTCAAGATACATTTCTAACTCCATATTAATGGAATCCATCTTGACCAACTTCTAATGGTTCTGCAATTTGATACCACATTAAAAGTAGTTTTTTTTTGCCCTATATAAGACGTCAGAGCATCCAGCCTCAGAGAATTAAACTGAGATAGGTGTTTTTAAAGAAATTCACTAGAGCAAAACTTTTGTGGAATAAGTGGTTTACGATAACTTGATTTATATAAAGTTAATCATTATTGAACATATTTGAATGTATTCCAATACTATGAAGCTTCGTTTCCTTATATATTTAGTAAATTAAAAAAAGATGGAAATAAAATACTTTTTATTACAACATCTACGTTGCCCATTTCAATTTCAAATTTAAATTGAACAGTTTGAACTCTAGAACAATTGAGCAAAAAAATTATAGTTTGCCAATTATTGGTGTAACTGTGACGATTCTCTTCATAGAAGAAAATAATATTGACTAGGTGACAGAGATGGTTCCTCAATCTTCAAGTTAGGAACGGTTTAATCAGTCTCTCGCACAAATGATTGTGTATTGTGTTTCTTCATTGTTTATTTTACAGATGCAAAAAATCGTTGAATACGGATTGATTTCAAATGACATATTTAAAAGAGAGGCTAACAAAATAAAGTAATTCTTATTAATTATGAGAAACATATTTCCTAACTTTGGGATTAAAAGCAGTTTTGTTGAAGAAAAATTTGTGATAAATCTGTTATGAGACTGTTCCAATTTCTGGAGTAATTTTCCCTTCCGGCAAAATAATTTACCAGTATTTTTTAAAGAATTAATAAGAAATTAAAGAATTAATTAATAAGAATAAGAAATTTTTATTTTGGCTGCAAACAACTCAATCATCATGATTCATGGAATGATTCCATGAAATCATACTAACGCTGACATAGTGTGCTAACGCACAATGGTTTTACCATTGGCTTATCAGTTTGAAAAAGTAATTCGAAATTTTAGTGATTATAGCAGATGATGCTCTTAAAATGGCCAAGTAGTCATTTTAAATGATATTAAGTGCTTTTTGAATTAACAATAGCTTCTGAAATAGTGTTGTAAACGGTGAGAAATGTCGTTTTGTTTTAATTGCGGAACATTGAAAGAATCAATAAACACATTGAACTTGTGAAACATTGAAACATATGCCACTAGGAGTAGTAATACGATACTTGATGTATTCCAGTATGATTAGGGGTGTTTTAGCAGAACTATCCTAGGGCAGTACGTCATCAGTTTCATTATTACATTCGCCATTTAATTTATATTAATCATATAAAAGTACTACAAATCATTAACTCTCACCTCACATGCATTAACAACAATTTCCTTCCAGAACATGCTGTTCTTTTTTATGATCGGGATTTATTTCGGAGATGCTAACAAATTTTTTTGAAAATTGGCATGATATGCAAATAATTACTGTTCCTCTAATCATGTTTATTAACAGTGCGAACATATATTCAGATAAGGTGTTGAAATTATATTGCATTACTTTGACCAATGATTGACTTTGACATTCAATAACTATAACTCCCATCGCTTAACTATATTTGTGATTTTCATTTCAAAATATTGTAAGTAATATAATCGTGGGAAATGATAATAAAGAATACGTTCTTTTTCGGAAATTTTTGATTTCCAATTCATACGGATAACTGATGCCACTCAGCAATCTGTCGTCGTGGATTGTTCCGTACCTGAAGCCAGTGCTCATCGTTGTGTCCAATAAAACATTTACCCATCACCTGAAGAAAAGGAATTTAAAATTTCTGAATTCAATAAACGTTTTTAAAATAAAATATATAAACATATATGGCTTTAACTTCAAATTACAGAAAAAAATTTCAAACTATATTTGCTCCATGTAAAAAGTTTTGTATGATAATCAGTGCAGTATTTACTAATTTGTAGCTAACATATACTGCATTCTAATATCACTAAAAAAAAGAGAAGAAACTCTCAATACAAAGTTTTCAACAGTCCTCGTTTTGAAATCGAGCAATCCTTTATTCATCTGTATAGATATTTAATTTGCCGAAGCAAAATTTAAAACCTCATTTTTCGTCAGGCGATCCCAGTCCATAACTACAATTTCAAATTCAACATTATCCAAATCTTCGTCCTCAGTGCACGGTAACTCAAAAACAAACGATTCATTGTAAACCGGTGATAGCGTACATTTTTTTACATGACTTCTCTTTTTGGAAATCCGTTGCTCCTTATAAAGCATATAAATTTTGATGTATGGATCTGAAATTTGAAGAGATTTGTGAAAAGTGAATTGAAATGAATTTTCAAGTTAGATAAAACATTATAATATAATGCGTGTTATGCAATACACTTGGAAAACGAACATCATTAATCTTTAAAAATCAATAACAGTCAAGAAATAATTGGAGTTGTTAAAGAAATTATATAAGAATTCAACTTACCAGCCATTCCACTGACATCCAATTTTGGTAAACCTTTAGCTTTAATTAATACAACTGTAACTCGATGTGTTGTTGGCTGATAGCACAATGATAGCAATACTTGTCCACGATTATCATTATTTGCATCTTTTCCACGACCTTCAAGTTTCAGATCCACAGTGACAATCTCATTGTTTAACAAATTTGCATCTTTTAATGAATATACTGCTTCACCTAGCAGTGTATCTCGACTGTAACGATCGAATGCAACTACCTAAAAATTATAAAACTATATTTGCTAAAAAAAATATTTCTAATAGTAAATTTATTCTAAAGATGACCGATAGTAAAATAGTTATAAGTAAAATTGTAAATAAAAATAGTAAAATAAAATACATGATCTAAACATGATCAGTAAATCAAAATAAACCAGTAAAATAGTTGATGCAAAGGAAATTAAACAAATTTCAGCAAAGAATTCAAACCGATCAAGTCTTTCATGTCTTAAACTGATCTTAGTAGTTGTTAATTAATAAAAATTTTCTAACCGCAAAATGTAAACTTGTTGTAGCAAGTTGCAATGTATCCATTCCATACATGGAAAATATTTCATCATATTGTGGATTTCTTGATGCACGAACAAGACGAGTTTTAACACGATGCTGTTTTTCGGGTAATAATTGAAGTTTAACATATGGTTCCAAGAAACATTGACCATCAGATGCTATTATTAATTCTGGTAAATTTCGACAAGATATTATATTAACCTGCAAAATAGTTTGAGTTTTCATAAGAATAACATTCATAAGTAATATAGGCTTAAAATTGAGAGACATTTTCCAAACCAATATTCTCTCACGTATGTTCATTAAATGCAGTACAGCATATTTGCACTCCACGCAATCACTTTCCACTCCTTTCATCTCATATGGCAATCATTTTTTGCTACCTTCATATCATATAAGAAATTGAAAATGAATGAACTAGTTGATACGATTTTTCCTCCATTATCAATCACAAATTGTTGGTTAATCCATAAGGATATATTTTAGATCCTTTCAGGCATTATTGTACTTCGTCCAGTATATTTGTTTATACATATTTTCATTTAGTCCAGTATATTTAATATATTTACCTGTAATGTTGAATTTTCGACATTGTAGTAAACGGTGAAATTAATAAATCCTCGATCTGGTCCCAATTGTGAAAGGGATAATCGATTCAATGGTTGTGATAAAATAATGGATGATTGAGTTGATACTACAGGGCTAGAGTTTGAGCTATCTGATGAAAACGGTGATGAGAGTGATGATGGTGAATTTTTCAGACCTCCTGGACATTTCTCATTTTCATACTTTAAGGCAATAGCAGTACGGGGTTCAATTAAAACATCACGTTTCTTAAAACTCGCATACTGTTGCCGTCGAAGGATGCATACTGATAAAACTGCCAAGTATGCAAAAGCAGCTCCAGCAATCATCAAATACAAGATTACATCTGTAATGAACAGAGTAACCAAGAAAAATGAAGCATCAATATCATCATATCAGACTTGAGAATTTAATGGATAAATCAGTAATAGAACTAGAATTAAGAATGGAAATAAATGTTTCATAATCTAAAATATTATTTTTCATCTTCTATCTGTGCCCATGATTTTCAGATAATTATTGATAGCTGTTCATAATTTTTATTGAATAAGATGGAAATGAAGCTATCTTCTCTCTTACCTCATCCTCTCTTTACTCCAAATCTGTAAGTATCGATAAAACAAAAAAATCGAAATTTGTGCTTAAACAATATTTATAAAATCTTAATTGAAGTTTACTTGAATAATTCTAGAAAATTTATAATAAGCTTAAATAATTTAACAAATGGAAATCTTATTCCCAACTCCTTCCCAACACTGAATGATTAAAGCATTCCTAAAAGTTCTTTTAATTTTGGAGCATTTCAATAATAGATTAAATTAGAATAGCGATAAAAGAACTGCTTCTATTTTTCCTTATCATCCAATTGTTAAGTTAAAAGCAAAAAAGTTGTAATTTTATCATAATATCAAAGAGTGATACTACGATTACCATAATTATGATATTTTATATTATGACTATCAAAAAAAAATTTAATAGCAAATTTAAGGAGTATTTCAGCTTGCTTCCATGCTTCGCATTTTAAAGAAACTATGCTTTTCAAATTGTAATTTGTCAAATTTTCTTCCTTCTCCAAAAGAAAGTAACTTACTGAAAGAAAAGTAGAATGTAGTTGACGGATTGACTGCACCCATCTTACGCTCACAAGTAAGGCCCAACAAGACAAGAACAAGCCTTTTGTTCCATCCTCTTGAATTCTCTCTCTGCTAGGCCCAAAGGCTGTATCGATTTTGTAATCAATCCCATGCATTCCCTGGCCTGAAATGACATCATTTTTGAAAGTCTTCACATCACCCGGCTGAGCCTTTCACCTTCACAAACTTCTAAGGCACAATATGCCTCAAGTCATAAGCGCATCTGAAATCAAAGACTGCCCATCTAAAAGATCATCTTAATAATACATACGTAAAACCACCACAATTTTAATACAAAATCGAAGAACTTCAAGTAATGAATTTTCCGTTTATATTTATATTCAATTCAGAATGTCTTTCTGGTAAATAAGCAAAGAAATTTCCTCCTTTTTAAGTTTCAATTGTGTTCCATTTCTCCGTGTAGTTGTAATTCGATTTCTATACAATGAATTCATTTCAATTTAATTTTTTTCTTCCGGTTAAAACATTCGTTAGACAAAATACAAGTTTATCGACGATACAACAAATATAATAATATCTCACGATAGAAATGGAAAGATTGTTCTGTGAAGAAATATATCAAATTGCTCTTCTAGTAGTTGTTTGAATCCATTAAATATTTAAGGGAATTGAACTTTAAATTTGAGAAATTTCGAAAACAACAGTCAATGACAGCACATTATTAACAGCTTGAGAAGTGCTCCCTTTCTTCGTATAATTGGATAGTGATTTCTGGTAAATCTGAAATAAAATTTTCAGTGACCCTAAGAAATTTCTCAGCCTTACTATAATATTACGATCTGCATTTCGTTGGATCACAGATATCTTCTTACTTTTATCAGTTTTTTGTATCGCTTTTATTCAGTACCAAGTAATAATTTGTTTTTTAAGAAATAACGAATCAGGATTAACTGAAGTTAACAGTACAATTGAAGTATCTTCTAATTTCATCTGTAAAACTGCCATTGCATTCAATATGGTCATTATATGTTCATTGATAAACAAGAACTGGTTTACACCTAACTTGATAAGCACATAAATATATGTAGGTTTTCTTATATTTTAAAAAGGCAAACGTGAGCTCAACCTATCTCCTTTTTACATATTTGAATGAAAATATGAAGATATACACATCTCATTTCTTATTTTCCAACCAGTTTTTATAAAAGTTTTCCACCAAGGAATGCTGGAAAAGGAAATGTGGTTGGTTTTGAAAATTTCAGAAATCTTATTTAGAGTACAGTAGATGGTCTTCACATTCATTTTTGGGAACTGATAAAGTCAACATTATATTATGGTTAAACATTATATTTAACTATGTTTTAAGTTAAAAAGTCTTAATCTTCTTATTGAGACTAAAACCGAAAAAGCATCGTTTTGCTAATTCAAAGAATACAATCGGTTACTAATTCAGCGATTACAATCGGCCAGTTTTGTAGCTACTAAGTCTGGACAGGTATGACATAGTAGATTAAAAAGGATATCGGTATCACTCTGTGATATCATTCTAAATGAGCAAAGTCTTGCAATTTTTCGATCAGCTAATGCAATTAAGCAAATAGTTTGCTCTGGTGATATTAACGAGAAATAATCATTTGTCCCATTTAGTACATACTGATTACAACATGAAAACAAAACCACACACATGCATTACGGCGGTAATTTAAACTACACATTAGTTGGCGGTGAATAATTAGCATATATTTTTTAAATAAATATCCTTTAAAATGGTGACAAGGCCACCTCAGATCTCAACCTCTCGGTCCACACCCCAAGTATCTTCTTTTCTTCCCTTATAAAAACAAAATAATCGTAGGCCCATAAAAATACTAATCGATTGGGATTTGAAATTTAATTTAAAAAACCAACCAATTTAAATTTAATTCTCATTTCAGAATTCCATATCTTTGGATGAAATCATGCTTCGCATAAATTCTATCTCAGTAAGAATGTTGAGAAACATTTAACAAAAACATTTTGCTAGGGAAGGTAACAATGAATTTGATACGCATAAGAGTTGAATTGATTAACATTCATAATCCAAGCATTGTTGTCGAATTTTATCCTTCAAGATTTCGTCTGCAAAAACAATATATTCATAAATAATGTCTTAGTTTTCCTGTTACCTTTAAAAAAAATTTTACTTGCAAATATATTTCGAGTGATTGATAAAAAAAGCTCCGAAATACTTGTTAAGGACCTTCAGTTTATAAACGATATTTAATCTACATAATAAAGAGCGGAAGCACTGCGACTGATTATGCACAAGTGATGAAATTAGGAGATTCAAAGTGTAAAAAGCAACATAACTTCATCAAATGAGAAAATTTCTGAAAACTCAGAAAATTCAATAAATGAAGGTCAGTTTTCTGAAAACAAACTATTAAATTCAATAAAAAACTGCAAATAGTGAAATGCAATATACAGCATGAAATTTAAGCAATGCTAATTCATAAATTTTCCATTAGTAAAATGAAAAAGATTAATTTACATTAAGAACAGGAAAAGCATTATAGATCGGAACTTGACGTTACACTCGTCCTTCTGTCATTAAGTGTTAACTTCAAAAATGGGTTTTTTAAATTGCTTAGAAGATTACAATAATACAGAATTTGTGCGCAAAAAAATCGTCTAACTGCACCAACCAACAAATATAGAGCAAAAGAACTGTGAAAAAATTGTTTTAAAACCGATTTTAAAACAAAAAACAACGGAAATGAAAACTGAAAAATGAATATTTAGAAAGAAACACAGCAAAAAAAGCACAGCTCAAAAATGCGCTCATGTGGTCCATGCAAAATTTCAAATGACAAACTGCTAGATGAATATTACCAGCATATTTTTACGAAAAAGCGAAGAAGCCATTATTTAATAAAGTATAAAATAATATTCCTAGCACTCAACTTCACTTCCCTAAGATACTTTAAAATTAAAAAGTACAATAGTCTAACGTGCATAAGCAATATTGAAGTTAAAATGTGAATTTTGCAAAAACTTCAACAATTGATGGAAGGAAGCCGTAGTTTGATTTATTCCAAAAATGAATCAACAAAATGTAATCGGTGTGTAACCCAAAAATGCTGTCACATTTTCACACTTAATAATGATATATATATATCAACTCCTCCTCCACTTATTATAAAATGAACCATAAACACATTGACAGGTGAATGGCAAGCGACAGGTTAGCGCAGAGCTGGCATGGCTTAACTTGGATTACAAATGTGTCTGAAAATAATTACAATAATAAACTTGAAACAAGTTTACTTAGTTTACTTGAGTAATTTCCTTAAATTTTACAAATAAATTAACCTTACTGACTTCTCCGTATAAATAGAAACAAGAAATCATATCAGAAAACATTTATCTTCAATATAATAAGGTGGTTTGTTCGTTCTAAATGCTTTAATGGATATTTGACAGGCAGCAATTTTGTCTACGTTCAATAGTTAACACTACCAAAAATCTTATCAGCAAAGCAAAAAACTGATTTTAAGAGATTTTTACTGACATGGCAGTGTACCATTAAATGGGACTAAAGTACGCAAAGCTTCGTACAATTTATTTTCTCCCACACAGTATACAAATTTCTTTCGAAAAAGAGGTAAAAAGAGCGATAGATTACAGTAACAAAAAAGCGCGAATGCAAGCAATTGTAGCAAGCATGCATGGGAAAATATAACACGAACTTTCTGCGATCTCCATTGAGATGTCAACCAATTTCGTTCGAATCACTAAATCCCAAACTACTAAATACTTTCAAAGAACTCACCATGACATTTTCTTCTGAGGAATGTAAATTGGCGGTCTTGGACAGTTCTGTAGGATCAGGATCAGGAGCGAACAGACGTTCAACTTTCTTTTCGCGCGGCTTCCTGAAACGAATCTTGGGATAAAGAAGTTGATAAAAGAAACTATAAGAATCCACATATGCACCCCTTTCTTCAATTACAGTTCCTGGATTCTCCGGGTACTTCAATCATAAAATAAGGAAATATGAAGTCAAAATATATTTTTTTTTCAAACAGTAATTAGAATTTATAGTGAAAAAACAAACTGTGGTGGATCAAACTGAATTTCAAAAACAAAGCACGTGATAATTTGTGCTTTATATAACTTCATCTTCAATCAAGCAGACGAGCAAACTATGTTTACTTTTTGTTGCACTTCGCAAAACATTTAGTCAAAAAATATTTTGAATATAGAAGTTCACATAACTTATAATAACTGTTTGTTTGTTCAACAATAACATATTAGAAAAATGGAAGACAGAAACATACTGTTTAATGATTTGTAGCTGTGTAAATTTGAAAAAAATATTTTCTTATAATGGACTTCTTATAAAGAAGTTATCCTTACAAAAATTTGTATTAAAAGATGATTTCATAGGTCTTTGGAAAGAATGAAAAGAAAACTCTGAGATTGCAAGAAGATACCTCTTGAACTTGCATGAGCATTCTTCACAAAAGTGTTATGAAAACAAAACTCACTGTGGATTGTTAAAAGGTCTTCGTGAAGTATCTACCGTTGCAGTTGATTCCCCTTCGTCTTTTTCCGTTAAACTTCGCCTAGGAAGAGGCCGTTTCGAAGGACTCTGTCGAAGTGCTGAAATTTTGTTTACGATATTAAACTAAAAACAATCACGAAATCAATATTCAACAAGCATGCCGTTCAATATAACGTGAAATTTTCCACAGTCAAAGTAGATTAATAGTTAAGTTATTTCGTAATTCTATAACAACAAACTGTTCTAAAAACAACATTTGTTACTTCTATGTAATTTTAGATTTCTTCCAATAAAGGGTCGAGATCGATAAGTAATTATTTCACATACACTAACATATAGTTGATTTATGAGAATTCAACCTAAAACTAATAAGATGAGTTCCTTCCGCATATATTTTCTCATGACGATTGTCCATTAAGTCTCGAAAAGTTAGATGTAAATTTATGTTTGTCAATTTCAAAATTTCCAACGTTTATAATATAAGTTAGATTATTAAGAGTTTATTAAGAGATACTAAGAGTTGATCATGCCAGAAAAGTGTGTTGATTTTATGCTACGAATATTCACAAGCAAACACGGAAATGAAATAAAGTGAACTAAATGTTAAATATAAAGATGAAAACAACACTGCAGGCAATTTCGTATCTAGATAAAGAATCAAATTATGAGGTGAAGCATGCTGACGACGATTACAAGGGAACTAAAAAACCAAATGTGGAAAATAACAATATGATATTAAGTTCAGTAAGAAAGAAAAACCAAAAAACCTTCAGAATTTCAACTTCGAATTTATGAACTTGAAGTTTCTTGAAATAGGAATAATACTGATATTTAATTAAATATTAATACTGTGAAGCCTTCAATATAATAAATAAAGCGAAAAACTACCATGCAAATATTTCCACAAGTCAACTTCACGAATGCAATCTATCTGTTACAAAAATTTCAAAGATTCTCGTTTTTTTTTTAAGTCCTCTATAAGGAATGATACTGAAAATACCCAAATAAGATGTAACGACCGATTTGAATTTTGTATGACCGCCTTTGGGTACCAACTCAGCTGCAAAAAAACATGCACTACATATACGGTGATTTGGATTTGAGATAAGAATTATATCAGATGTTTTCCGGAAAATGTCGATAAGAGAAAACAAAAATTCGTATTTCTTGAAAAAATTAAGCCATCCTTCCATTTTGAAATATCACATTTAAGAACGAAAAAAGTAATTAACGTAACCAACGAATCTTTCCCTGCATGCACTCATCAAAGAAATGAATTCAAGTTGGAAAATATAACGTAAATGAAATTAAAATAATAATGGTCACCTGCTGTCATGTGAAATACATGCGATTTGAGAAAAGTGATAAAACGCTGGGCGTAAAATGTCGGATTATGAACAGAAATGGTATCCTGAAATTTAAAAATTTGTTGAACAGAAGTTCTATATAGTTTCTGCTGCCAGTTGCGAAATTCCATAATTTTGAGAGGAAAACATACACCATCATGCAGAACACTTTTCCATGTATGTTCTAGTTTTTTCAATAACCTATAATTCTGCAAAATATCGATTATACCAAGAAATAATAACAAGTCATCTCCTCGCTGATTTCTTGCTGGGAATGATATCTGTCTGCAAAAATACTTAGTAAAAATATAATCAAACTTCTTGAAAATATCCCAAAGATCAACTTCATTTATGTAACACAAATTACGACAATATAAAACTATTTAACCAAATAAAATAAAATAAAAATTAAAAAAAAAAACGAAATAATGGGAAACATACTCATACTGCTCATAATAATCTGAATCCAACAATTTCTCACTTTTCACTCGAACAGTTTTACTTTTTGTTTTCTGTAATTGTTTACAGTTGTAAGACTTGACAAATTTTTCAATTGCTGCCGCTGGAAACAAAACAGCACTGGAATCATGTAGATTAAATGTCCACATGAAATAAAAAACTACAATATATTGAATTGAACGACTACTATCAAATACGAACTTGATTTGAAGTCGATGGTTCGCTACTATCAACAGCATCAGCTACACTTTTTGCTGTATTTTTATTATGAATACCGACAAGAAGGCTATAATCCATTATTTTGAAACTTTCAAGTACCTAAAATATGAAGAGGAATCAATCTCAGAGAAATCACGTAAAAACAATATTCCACAAATCTCAGTTGCAAAAAAAAATACCAAGCAATCTCGGCTAATAGTTTTCATAATGGCATCATGCACGCCAACATCAAGCAACAATCCATCAGGATGCACAGAAATGAAATCCAAATCTTTCAATGTTGGTGAGGCCTTCGCGCGTTCGTGTTTCGATGCCAACCTTTTATAGGTGGATCCTTTTAAGTCGTACTTTTCATGCATCATAATTGTTTGAGGCAATAGATTATTCATCAGTAACAGTCGGATATTTTTGCCCAAACTCTGAAGCACAGTCAAGAAGAAATCACAACAGTTATGTGAAGTAACTGAATAAAGTTTGCGGAGTTTCATTAAGTGATAAATTACCTGGTAACAAAATAATCCAAAGAATTTTGGCAATAACGTATGCGGATTCTGATTAAAATTCTGAAATACTCCATGCTTCAAGTTTATTGAAGAAGTTTAATATCTAAAGATGCAAATAATTGATCAGGCTTAGTCAAAGCCTTTAAAAGACAAAAAATGTCTGAAAAAAACATTAGAAAGTAAGCTTACCATATAATAACCCGGAAGCAATTTTTTCAGAAACTCAGCTTCTTTAGACTGCACCGTTTTGATTATAAACTGATCATCATGAGAGACATAGAATATGGATCCAGATGCGCCTGCATTTGATAGTTCTTTCAGTGGAAACATACATACAGAACGCTGAAACAAACTGCAAGAATGAAGAAAAATCGAGAATGAGGTAAAAAAAAGGATAACTGAAGAAAGAAAAAGTGGAAGATTTTTCAAGAAGATAAACACTGTAAAACAAAGCTAAAAAATTTTGAGAAAAAATCAGTAAAATTCATAAACCATTTAACAATCTCACCAAGAAATCAGCAGTTTTGATTGTAAAAAGATCTCGGAAAGTTCGAAATGCAATCGGGGCATACGTCTGGAATCGAAAATCACCGTAACTGTGAGATGGTGTTGATTGTGATCCACTTCTAAATTATTTCTCTAAAATATCTGATACACCTTCGAAGAATGACAATGTTATAAGCAGATACGCTTCCTACATTTTGATGCATTTATATAAAGCTCAAAATTGAAAATAACCGAAACACTGCCGAGTATATTGAATGGTGTGAAAGACCGAAATGATAAAATCAGACTAATACCTTCTCTCCTCTCCTAAAGCTAATAAATTCTGTTATTTCAGCATTACTCTTTCAGAAAGAGAGTCGAAACTTATTTAAGAACATACGATGGAAAAGAAACAGTATGGACAACATCAAAATCTTGCAGTAGAAGATCTCTTTTTGGTATAGAAGCTAGTGAGCCTACTGAATTCGCGATACCCAGTTGTATTGCTCCCATTAATGCATTGGTCGGGACACGTTTGTAACTCACCTTAAAAGTGAAATGAATCGCAATAAAATCAAACTAAGTGTTTCCACTTAAAACAAAACCTAAGTTACAATTAGTCAGTTCATTTAGATTAAACTCATGGATAACGTGAATAAAATCTGTTGTTATTGAATCAAGCCAATTCCCATCAACAGCTTTAACAAGATATCGTCTATTATATGCTTCGCTACTGCTTTATCTGTTTACGATTTCAATCAGTAAATCATTAAAGAATTCAATATCAACCTCGCCTTGTCGATCTATGCGTCGATGACCAAGTTTTTGCTTTTCATGCTCTTCTTGGTTTCGTACCTCTTCTTCGACTAAAGATATATTACATTTTAACACTTTAATTCATAGAATGCTATTCCAAATAATATCCACTAAGAACCACGCCGTCTTGAATGTTCACTCACCGAAAAAAGCGTTAGCACGTAATGGCTTAGCGTTAACTTGCTTTACAGAATCTATGTTCAAAGTTATATCAGATGGAGAAACTTCGTCCTTTTTAGAACCCATACTGTCTGCTGATTAGTACTTCGCAAACTTAACCTGCAAATGATCGGTGCATGTTAATTCTATAATTCACTGAGAAAAAAATAGTACTGAAATAATGCTACTAAAACTATGGCCCTTACAAATCCTCTTCTCCTCCTTCGGTCAATCACTGAGTTAATAATCAGAAAAAATGATTTAAATTCAGCCTTTTTACGTAACAATGAAAAATAAGCCTGAATTTTGGACCTAAAAAGAATTGGAACTTTTTACCAGCAGCTATAAAACTTACTGAAAAACTTCTAATAAATAAATAGATCTTTATAGTGACTATTTTTCTCTCCATTCCATAAAGCCAAAAATTACATGAATTATTTTACTATATGAAAATTATATGAATTCACCACATACACTCGAGGATGAAGAAAGAGACATGTAGACACAAAGGCGTATCCATAATATCATTTTTGTAAACGCATTTAATTTAAAAGAAATAAATTTTCAATACCTTAGATAAAAGGACGCAACGTATTGACAGCACCTCCAAGCAGCAAACAATCTGAGCAATATTTTAAAATTTCTTATCATTCACCTGTAAAAATAAATCGCATAATTGCCTCTCGAATCATACTAATTTATGGGTGAGCTTTTATAACACTTCAGTAAATTTGAGCAAAAATACCGAAAATCTGATGTAAGTAATAGTTTTCATAAATTCTCGTTTCATAAATTTTTCAATATGAATAAATATTTTGTAGCAGCTTGAGGTTATGTCATTCAACCAACACATTGTGTTGGTCAATAAATCGAACGATAAGGTCGAAATTGAATCTTTTCTTGGTTAGCTAAAAAAAGAGAGAAGGAATGTCGACTTCTTCGGTAAGACGCAGTTTGGTTTCTCTTTTGTAACTAAACCGATGGTGTGCAACAATACAATCAATACTCACCTCGCTGCACCTGAACATCCACCGGAACACCATCCGGTGACAAAACGAATGACACAAACCAAGCGTTCAATGATTAGTTCGGATGGTATCGCAATTGCGCCACGGTGACACAAGCATCCCTAATCGTAGGACCATTAACGAAACACAAGTGATCGGGAAAAAGGCGTCATAATTACAATGAATGCATCTTCATAATATGTCGTAAGTACTTGCTATACAACGATAAACAATTCTACCGAAAAAAACCATCTCCATGTGTAAGTGTGAGGCAATCCCTCATCCTCACTCCTACATAGCATATATATATGTATACACAGACAAGTACGGACATTACATCGAAGTTCCATTTCAGGACTGAATTCTTTACATTATGGCCTCGAACAATTTCCATATACAGCAGTGATTTGTTACGAAATTGTCAACCGCTTCTCGCTATTCAGTAATTTTTTTACAAAAGCGTGTAGATTGATATTACTGGGGATTTAAAATTTATTTTACAGTAAAATGAAAATACACCTTAACATGTTCAGAAAACGCTAAGTTGGTAATAAAAGCATCGCCTTATGTCTACACTTAAGGAATGAACATGATAATTTTATCAAATTAAAAGATTTCCGACGGAAACAGAACTTTGTTCAACTTGTACAGCAACAAAATCAGCTATGAAAGAATTATTACATTGTCAATTTCTTTTGTGTGTAAAATAAAAATTAACGCAAGATTGATTTTATTTCTTAGAACTTCAGAATCACATTACAGAACAAGAAATTAATTCATTTACAACTGGTTAAGTACACGAGACTGGTTGGCAGCAATAACTCTGGATCTTTTTCTAGCAACAGTGCCCCACTCAACGCAATATTTTGGAAGTCGTCTATCCAGTGGATTTGATAAATGCTTCACTGTGCCAACATCCATGACGAGCATCGTGACACTAGTATCAATTAAATTTAAACGCACCTTTGTGTCACCATTCTTAAACCGATGTACCTACAAATTTTCCATAATTAATGGATTTAAATAAATTGTTAGTGAAATTAATCAAAATATAGGTTTTATTTTAAAAATCAATAGCATACAACAAAATCCAAGCACAAAACTAATTAAACAATAGGAGGAAAAATCGATGAGTTTGACATACAATTTATTCATGAGCAAAAATATACACGACGGAGACAAAAGCTATAAACTGTGCCCGAAAAAAAATCGATAATCTTACCGTATAATCTGGCGAACGCCATTCCATCGAATCATCGCTAGAAATATGACTAGCATAGGAACCATCCATACGATGGCATGAAGTTTGTGTTGCTCGATGCACTGTTTCTGCTTCGTCACGTCCTCTGACCCGAACTCTGCCATCCAATTCATAGCTTAAATACTGATTTTAAGAAAAAGATATACTTGAAAAAAAACCAAGAGAGAAGTCTTTTTCCATAGATTTCTGTTGTAATAGATATGAAACATCCCATACTTTCGAATAATCGCATTTCATTCGAAAGGTCTGTTTACAAAAAAAAAAATCTAAATGCATACACTTCGACGCGCACAGATCCTGATTTATCTCTTATAATCTCTATGCGACGTCCATCGGGTGTCATTAAGGTAGTTTCACCACTTCCGCGATAAATTTCCAGCTGACCAGTTAAAAAATGTCGAATAAGCAACTTCCCTTCACGTATTTCAACAGTGGTTGCACCTGCTTGTCCATAATAATTTACCTGCAAATAAAAGAGAGCCAAAATTAACACAAAAAAAGAATTCTTCCGCAGAATCTAACAACTTAAAATGAACTTTTACCCGACAAGTTGACTTTTACTGTTGACACTTGGGATATTCCCATCGCTATTGCAAATTTAAATGTGCATAAATTGCTATTATGATTACCCCCTGTATTCAGCGGGAGAGGGTGACATTCAACAAAATGGCTGCCACTATAAAATTAGGAATGCACATAACATAAAGTTACATAAAATCATTTCGAAATGACCTGATAAAGTTTGCTTGAATGTATCCAACGAGTATCTGTGTTGCTATATTCATAAAAGTGACAACCACAATGAGTTACAGTGTAAACAGTAAAATCTTTCTCACTGCGGTACAACGATGCTCTTCCAACCATATTATTTTCAGTTAGAACTAATTGCTGCAAAAAGAAAAGATATTTCCTTTGGTGCTTTATCTGAAGAATAATGAATGGTATTTGAAAGGACATATTATTCGCCTAAAAAAATAAATAGAAAATAACAAAATAGGTAGCAAACCATATCAGAATTTGCAAGATTTAGAGGAGAATGCGCAAAAGGTGGTGGAGAAAATGAAGCCATTGTTGCAAGAGGTTCGTTCCACCGAACATTCTTTCCCAAACGCGCTGGCGTTACTTCTTGTTCAGCAATTACGGTATCTTCATTATCGCTTAGTGTGTCTGTATTTTCGACAATATTTACAGTGTTTTGCATCCTACTTGTAGCATTCTGAAATCTATTGAGTTTCGATATTATTAAATAATTCTTACACTTTCAATGTGTGGCATTCAAACATTGCACTTTTTTCCAAAATACAAGTTTTGTATACTTGCTTAAAAAGTTTCAAAATCGGTGTCAACCATCATATGAAGATTGATTAAGTTTTGAGCTGTACCTCACTTCATATTCCACTAAGCACGCATTGCAAATAAAGCTTTTCGCGCTCGCTACAACATGTAAATCATTATTGAGCAGAAAAAATACAAAAAACCTTTTGTTCTTAATACCTGAATGGTATGCCTTCCGTTGCCTGTTGTATTCGTCATGAAAAACCCGTTATTCTGAGGAGTCAAATCTTTTGTAGATGTTGTAACAGTTGCATTCTTTGAAGCTCTAGCAATCGCCTGAGCAGAAAGAGCATTTTCAGCTAAACGACCTCGAAGAGCTGCTTTGCTTTTCTAAAAAAAAATTTTTGAATAAGGAAATGTTTGGAAAAAACACTTCGTTATCTCCATTACCAATCAACTTTCGTTTTTTTTTGAACGCATTGTGCAAGCAAGTCGTTGAAAGCTAATTTTTTAAGTTGAAATGAAAGTGATAGTGATTTCTAAATTACTGAAATTTATTTTCAATATTGAATATGTTCCCACATACAAAAAAGATGAGGTGTAAGAAAAAGTGAACTGCGCTGGATAACCACAGGCGACCACGCAAGTGATTAGTATTCCAACTTCCTATAGTCAAATTTATCCGAAGAAAGAGTAAAAAGATAATAGTCGTCGTTTGATTATTAAGAATCCTGACGAAACAATTCTGAGAAGTAAATCAGATACATCAATAACATCGGCAGGGCCAAATTCTGGTCAACAGAAAAAGCCCAATTCTTTTCCACAACAACATCTGATGCATTTCCTCATTTCGTTAGAGACCGGATTTTACTTCATTCACCAAGTTCATCTGATCTTCCGACAATTGATTACCAATTCTTCAGAATCTCGACAATTTTCCGTAAAAAACGCTTCCACAATCAGGACGCAGGAATTGCATTCCAAGAATTCACTACATCTCACTTTCATAATGTAATTTAAAATTTGCTGATCTAGATCGATTTAACTTTCGCATCAATTTAACACTTGAAGCTCAGTAAGAAACGTAACATCTAACTTTCAGCACTTCTAAAAAGATATTTTCAATAAAGATAAAAGCATCATAAAATTCTAAGTGATGCAACATACCGTGATGATTGTAATTCGTTTTTCCAAGCGTGCCTTTTCGCCTTTCAGCTGCTCAATGGTATCATTTTTTTCTTTTAGAACTGCATTGCTTTTTCTGATTTGCGCTCTCAATTCACTGCGTTGCCGATCAAAATCCCGCATCATTACACGAAGATCGCTTATCTGAAAAAATGTTTTATTTCATTCAGAAAATGATTTACAATAGCTTGAAAATTGTTAAATTGCCCGAATACATATTTTCAAAGTACTTTTATTCTTATAAACAGTAAATAAAAAAACTTTAATCAATTACAGATTGGCTGAACAGCCCTATCTTTCATCTAAAGCAACTCATAATTACAATGAATTGGGAATTCAAATACCAAAAAAAGATATACAAAATACAAATCGGTACTGACCTGTTCCTTAAGCAGATTTACCAGAGCGGTATCACTACCACCTTTCTGCTTTTGCTGTCGACTCAGAATAGCATTTTCTCGTTTCAAACGTTCAAAATCGGCACTGCGTATTTTCTCCTCCTCTTCTCTTATAGCAAGATTTTCTTGCTGCGCTTGCTTATCCTCTTCCAACTGCACAACACGCTTTTTCAATTCCTTCACTTGTTGACGAAAATATTCTTTTTCTTGTAATGCTTGATCGAAAACTTCTTCCAGCTGAAATTTAAATGCAGTAGATCACGGACTAATTTGGAAGACTCATATTTTGACAGACAACACACTTCATGCATAACATGAGAAATATATAATGACATCCAAATTCATGCTAGATTCTTCCAGAATCCAACTTCCATGAATTAACCATACAATACCGTAATCAAAAAATCACAGCAATTCAGAAGCACATTGTAAAATGAAAAAAAAAAACAGCAATAGAACAGACTTTTCAGATGAATTCATATCCATTCTGAAAGAATAATAAATATAAAATTACTGCTCATAGAAAAAATAAAATAATAAAAATAATAAAATAAGAAACTGTTACCTAATTTATTGAATGACAGTTTAGAAAAAAGAATAATGCGATATAAAAGATCGTAGTTGGTCAAGACTATAAATAAATATCCCTTCTTCAAATGGGTTCCATCGCTGCCTTCACAGATTTTTCTTTGTTTTAAAAAGTAAATAACACACTCTTTCATATTGGTGATGGCGATACTCCCTTGCAAGATCTACATGAGCAATGAGATCCCTTAACTGTTTTGCAAGATTTCGTTCCGTCATATTAATTTTGACATTTTGCTGCATTTTCTGTAATTAGATGAATCCAGCAATTTTGTAATTTAATTATTTCAAGATCAGTTCTGCAAGACTTTCCAACGAATAAATATTAGCAGCACGAAGAATCTTTGCTTGCATACTGTTCCGCTTAAAAGGTGCCTGAATTTTTTCTATTTGCTTATAAAATAGCAGTGCCCACCAAAACGAGTGACTTTCACATATAAGACAATACCTTTTCTCTCGGAATATGCTCTGGAGTCAGGTTTTCCAAAGATTTTTCTAATAATACAGTATTCACTCTTTCCGTGTTGTTTCCAACTTTCTTTACATGAGCGTAAATACCGCCGTCTGCTTTCTGTAAAATTTTCAACATGATTTTTAACGCCTCGTGTTTCAAAAACTAGTAATGAATAACTCAACAAAAATTATAAACCAAGAAAACCATATCAATCAAAACATAAAAAAAAAAATCAAAACATAAATCGACCTCACTAGAAGTGGACGGTAATTTTTCTTGTGCGATATGTGACTTTCGGTGTCCTGAAACAGTTTTGTTATTAAAACATAATTGAGAGGGAAGATAAAAAATAACAGCTGATAACTATATTTAATTTTCAAATTTGAAGTGCTCCCAAGCTTCACCACATATAAAAAGACAAGCTATGCGTAGAAAAAAACTTATCTTTTTGGGATCTCTTATGCCAATCCATGAAATGTGAAATTTCCTTTGAAAGCCGTTCCGATCCATTTGAGCTTGCAGCTGATGAGGATCTTCCCTTCGCGGAGACCGATTCAAGGGGAAGAAATCCCTAGTAAGAGGAAAAATCAGTTAACTAAATCACGAATCTATAGAAGCGTTGAATTAGAGATCGATCTAATTACCATTTTCTGATCGGCTTCCGATGCAAACTCTCGGATAACTTGTCGCCAGTGACGCGATCTTGTGCCATCAGTGTCCTGAGAGTTCTCGGATATTCCTGGCGAAATCACATTGTGTATTTGAGGTTCAAGATTTCCGGCAATCGAGCTTTCTACTGATGTGCTGGTAGATACTGAAATCAAGTCACTTTGATCAGATGGATATAAACGATAATTTACACACATTGGTATACAGTGCATAAGTTGGCACAATTTTACAATGGTAAGAATGAAGTACAGTTGAAAAAATTCAATATCTTTTTGCACGATACGGTCGTCATTACCAAAATTTCCCGACATTGCAGAGGCGATGTTAGCTTCGTTCGTTGAAAAACTACTCAAATCACGAATTATTAACGGTACACCGCGATTGCTCCGAACTTCTAAAACAATAAGATCGATCAATATTAATATTGCAAAATCTTAGTAGTAACTTTTTTTTAAAGTTTCTTTAATATTTATCAAGGAATTAAAATTATAAACCAGATGAAAATGCTGAATTGCTGTCACTGCAATCAGTAACATCTATGACCACTGATTCAATGCCGTCATCTTTTCTGTTACTGTTTGGACTAAGCACTACCGAACAAGCATCTTCGGGACAACCGCTGTCAGCCGTGCCAGCCGTATATGGCCGATTAAAATCCCGAGCTTCATTATCATCTGAAAATTGACAGAAAGCATGAATAAGTTCACCTATCAAAGACAATCGAGCACAGTGCACCTCCTGACAGCCAATTGTAAGCAGCGTTTCCAAACTTTTGAAATGGACCAATTTACCAACGAAAACTTCCAAAAAATCTCCAAAAAAAACACTTACTAGCAGGACTTTGAGTATTGCTTGAAATATTTGACGAAGTTGACTGCTGCTCTGTGGCGTTTATATTTATTGGGTAATGTATTTTTTCCTGTAACAAGTCCAGCCAATAGTTTAATGTAATAGGCTGCTAAAAATTTAAACCAAAATTAATTCAGGAGCACTTATAAATTTGGTAAAGAACCTACCATCAGTCGTCCCGAAATACCGCTACGCTTCTTCAAAAACGGTTTCGGTAGTAGCACCATTGAACAACAGATTAGATTATCTTGAAGTAATATTGCACTTGAAACTTTTTTAAGGAAACTTCTCTCGAGTGTTTAAAGTGACGTAAGTGACACTTAGAGTGAGAAAATTAACATTCGGTAAAATTTAAAACAATTTCAATAAGAAAACAAAGCTAGCAAACAAAATAAGGCGTTGGTGGGAATTTAGAATTTTCCGAATAAATGTGCTACAAAATAATTGAGACTGAAGAGTGGAGATGACATATAGAAAAAAAGATATAGAAGATATATATATATATACATATATATGTAGAAGATATATATATATACATATAGAAAATTAAAATCGGTATTAATCGTTCCGGAAAAGAATACGAAACGGGAAATATGTAAGGGAAGTTGACATGGAATCGGGATGAAGATCATGTAATGCGGGCTTTTTATGGGCTTATTGTAAGATAACTGTGCTAGCGATAACAAAAGTACTATTAAGAGACAATAAACGCGCCTCCGCCATCTATCAGCTTATCTTATACTGTCATCCATAGAAAATGTGGACCAGCCGCGTAGAACCACTCAGCCAAACAGGTGATATTGTAGAGGTGGATAAGATAAATAGTGAATGTGTGTCATGTGTCGGCCCTCTCTCGCGTGACTCTAAACTGATTTCTATGTCCTTCATGTAATGTTCATCTACCTCTTTTAACATTTCATTTTCATCGAATTGATAATTGCCTAGTTGAAATTGCTTATCCTCTCCAACATCTGTTGTATGTATAGGTTAGATAATTTCTGTTTTCAGCTACGATGGCAACTAACAGCGTGGAAGACAGATTGTCATCAGAAATTTCTTCAGCAACGGATCAACACGAATCGAGTTATTTTCAAAGGTCTCATTCCGTAAAGTGAAATGTTGTTTCAGATAGTTTTTAATTCTATGGCAATGGTGTGGGTATTTGAGCTCTCTGTATTCACTCCTGCAAATTGAAATTGAAAGGAAATGAAAATTTTATTTTAGTAGAGCATCATTTATTGCTTCCCTTAGCATTCATGCCCATCAGCAATATAGTGACGAAATTTCGGTTGTTTCTGTGATGTAAATGGACAACAGTTTGTAGCACTAAAAATTAAAAGTTAGGGGAGCTTGCAGTGGGAACATCCCTATATACGACAATCATATTTCAGAAAAAAGAGACGTCTACACGCTGACCAACGTGCGCGACTTACCTACCAAAAAATCTTAGCAGAACGAAAAGCTGAAAAAGAAAAACGTCAACTG
The DNA here is from genome assembly GCA_916381525.1 of Cercopithifilaria johnstoni. Classification (NCBI taxonomy): domain Eukaryota; kingdom Metazoa; phylum Nematoda; class Chromadorea; order Rhabditida; family Onchocercidae; genus Cercopithifilaria; species Cercopithifilaria johnstoni. Next base: position 45,934 of record CAKAEH010001413.1, read on the forward strand.
GAAAGAGAAAAGAGGCAACAAGTTTTGGAAGAACATGCTTCAATTAAGCGGAGAATGAATAAGGCACTGTCGAAAAAGAGCAGACGAGGACAGCCAAACCTTAATGCCCAAATAGAAGTTTTGTTGGTGAAGATTGAAAAACGAATGGAAAAATCATAACCGTTCCCCAGCATTGTTTTGTTACCTTTCTTTGCATGTTATTCCATCCCAAAACCTATATATAAATTATATCCAAAATATTCTTAGCATATTGTTTTTCATACTTCTTTGGTCACGTGAAAAATGGAATTATTGTTCTTCAACTATTCAAATAAATATTCAAAAAACAATTCCCATAAGTCCATTGCGGTAGCGCAAATGGTTAAACCGATTTTGATTGTTTAATTGCGACCATTAGAAAGCATACTGTTTTGACAGCACATGTGTCAACAACGAACCAAGTTTTTATTCGAATACGAAAAATGAAATTTTGCGGATAATACCTCAACTGTTATTAAACAGAAACACAGTCATTGCAAATTTCAGTTTATGAATTTGGATAAACTCGAATTCGCTCAAGAACAATCCAGGAACAAAGCTGACGGCTTCGTGACAGACGGAAAGACGCGGTTACCTAAACCGAACGAATTCCACTACCGATGTAATTATCTTTACAGGGCAGCTAGTCTACTCTGCTCACGTGAGTTTTTCATATGTTTTTCAGATGTGAATTTCAAGAATTTCTGAGTATATGGAAGCATTTGTGCTTTAGAATCATCTGGCAACAGTGGGCTGGAAACGCTTAGCAAACTTTATCTTCGTGAAATGAAAGAATTGTGTTCAGTTGAAATGATACGATTAGAAAAAGATTTCGGTCGTACGATCTGTAAGCGCTGCAAGAATATTTTTATTGCTCGCCTCGATGGCACCCAGTCGATTACCGTAAGGTAATTATTAAATTTAAGTTGGCGTCAGTCTGAATTCCTCATTTTTTGGATACAAATTTATAATCGAACGAGCATTTTACAATGGAAAATCCAGACATGGTTTTATTTTTAAATATGGGAAATGTATGTTTCTAGACTCAGAAAATCAAATTGATCAGGAATGAAACGGACTATGATCTTTTCCAATAGAAAATTCTGAGAAAAACGTTTATAAATTTTTATGAAATATAACAAAAAATAAGTCGCTTTTGATGAAAAATTGTCCAACCTTTTAGACTCAATAAAAAAAAGGAAATGGTAAGGACATGTCTCAGCTGTGGGGCTAAAAAGCGTTTCTTGAGAAACAGTAAGTACCTCTCTCGAAATGAACGAGATCAACATCAGACAGAAACTGAAAAGCAACAACAGGAAGTGTCGGCTGAAGAAGTCCATCAGGCATTCTTTAGCAGAGAATAATGTGTTTGAGATTTTCTCTTTCTATAAATTATTGCAACTTTTTGCTTAGCCACAGATTCTCGGGACTTAAAAATATGGTAAAGAGGTGTCAACAATGGCTTTCCTTAGTTCATCCTCAATAGTTTCAAATCTATTTTTTAAAAATGTCAACGGTTCTCGGAACTCCTCATCAATCTAATGTCGCTTAGAATTGTGCCTTCCTCTCCATAAAATTTTGGATCTGCGAAGATTGGGAAAAAAAAATACTTGAATCAAGTTTGGGCAAACACTTGCATCACTTGAATCAGCTTTTTGCCAAATAGTTGATACGGTAACGAAGTTACGGAACTGTATACTCTTCTTGTAGTCAGGAAGCTAATTACTTATCTAGTGGAAATATTTTAAACAAAAACGACAAATTTCAACATCTTATATATCAAGATATTTTGTCATTCAGGTGATGCTTCGTCACTTATTCCTTCTAGATCTCTCCTTGCTCGCACTAGAAGTTCATCTTCTTCCTCACCATTTTTCCTATTTTCTGAAGCTAAAAAAAACTAGAGATTCTTATAATTTACAATAATGTAGCACAAAAAAGAATGAAGGATTTTTTTGGAAAGAACTTACTTGGTAGCATGGAATTTCCGCTTGCAATCGTTGAATTGTAATCTATTTGTTGGCTTTCATCACTTTGAAGTTCCTAATAAATAAGTGAAATTTCTATCAAGAATTATGCATACTGGTAACCAAGTTAAAGAAAAAAAAAGTTAAGTGATATAAAAATTGTAGGTTAAGCAAATTCGTAATTCATACTGTTGTAGACAATTATTTTGAGAACAAAAATTGGCAGAAAACGTGATATGTGAAATGGCCTAATGAGTTCTCAAAATATATTACCGTAAAGGTTTTATAGTCAGGATAATTACCGCATAGAAAAAAGGATTTGAACTTCTAGATAAAGTTCGTCACCAAACGGCTGGAAATTTCCGTATTATTAATTTTAAATGAAGCTTATGAGAATAGAGAAACCACAATTGTTACCTGAGTGGTTGGCCAGTTGTTTTCGGCGAGTTCTATTAAAGATTTGTGATTACCTAAACGGTGTATACAAACTGCACGATCTTCACCAACGCTAGCTATATACATTCCGTCTGCCGAAAATGAAAGACCTTTCACCTGAAATTTTATTCACAATTGCCAATTTTCTGAAATTTTTTATGCAGCTGTCCTTGACAAAGTAAGGAAGTTCGAAAAAAGAATGGTCAGGCCATAGTAACATTCGAAATGGTAAATATAGAAGGCCGTTTTATTTCTCCAACTGAAAAAATGTTGCAATTTGACAAGGTGGAAAAAAATTCTGGGGATGCTTTTTCTTTCCTCAAATTGAAATTTAATTTCTCTTTAGAAATTCGATTACCGAAAAAAAGCTACATTTTGTCGAAAGTGAAATGTTGAGACTAAGATAGACTACTTCAAATAGCTTCTTTGTAATTTTAGAAGTAATTTATAACCATCATAATCATTGTTTTCATGAAAAAAAGACCAGCCACTTTTTTACAGGCTTAATTCTGGTTTATAATAAAGAATTTATAATAAAAAATTCCGTAACAAGTTTGGCAATGGATCTTAAGAAACCAACCACTCCTTCATGAACTCCTTGAAAAACGTGAAGTGCACAGTCTTGTGTAGTACTCCATAGAATTACACAACCATCATTCGATGAACTTGCAAACCTATAACTGATCAGATTTTGATCTAAATGAAAACAAATGGACTATGGAAGTAAAAATTATACAAAATCCATACACTTGCGGATCTCGAGAGTTATATCTAATCGCCGTAATGCAACTTCGATGACCGCAAAAACTTTTAACCAATTGTGCCTTGTCTATGCGGCTGAAAACAGATCTTTATTGAATCCAGCAAAAATTACAAATAATAGATTTCTTTCTCGTTCGTCATAAAGCGCCAATTGGAACTTGAAGACAAGCTGAAGTGAAAAACCTGGGAAGTTCCCCGAAAAATTGGTGCAAGGATGAGTAAATTTCTCTCAAAACTTACATTATATAAAGTTTGACGATCTTATCGTCTGAGCCAGTCAACAAGCTGTCTGATGACGGAGAAAAACATGTTGCCCTCACTTTTATTGCATGTGCTGGAACATTAATTAAGATAACTTCAGAAACTGGATGAATTTTTTTGATAACCTATACAAAAAAAAATGCCAGAAATCCATATTCCAGTAGAGAACCTTCAAAGAAAAATCGAATTTCAAGTTTTGGCGCACTGAGTATTGTGACAATTCCTTCATTGTTAGCTACGGCAATCATTTTGTTGTCTGGACTCTAAAATGGAGTGAAATTTTTTATAATTCCAAGCATTTAATTAGTCAGAATTATATTAACACGGAATAAGACAAGTTATTACATATGTACGAAGCTACCATGAATGCCAAAATATTTATTGTTCAGTATTGAATACATTCCTAAATAAATATGGTAAATTGAAAAGTATCAAAAGATTGTTGTGTGGATACGATGAGTTGACCGATAATTACAAAATCGCTATTTCCTTCAAACATCTCGAAAATTTCTTGAGTGAAAAAAATTTTTACAATTTGTAGGATGTGGATAATACTTTCCAAGAATTTACTAAGTTTTCTTAGAAAAAATGAATGACTGACATGATTGTTTTAATTAATAAAAGTTGAGCATATTTATTTAACTTGGTATGAAATCGACCATAAAAAAATTGCCGTCTTTCCGCACCAATCTAACATTTTTATAGAAAAAAAGTGAAAATACTAACATATGATAACGAAGAGACCTGTCGTGCTCCTGGAAAGCTGAGGTTATCATCAGCAGTACCTTTTAAAGACAGCCGCGACAGAAATCCAGAAAAACTTACTAAAATACAGAGAATTTTATGGAGACTGTACCAAGATAAACATATTCAAAAGTAATAAGGACTTAAATGAACTTTGAAAGCAACCTTCCTAATACTTTATTTCCGATCCTTAATCCGAAATTATCAGTTGCATTTTTTTTCATCCTTCATTCTGTTTTAATGCTAATCATTAAGTAAATAAATAAGATACTGCATATTAAACGAAAAAAGGAATCACCATTACCAAGTAAGACCTTGAAATTCTGAAAGAAACATATTTCACCTGTAAGGTAACGAGTTCGGCAAGGTGATATTCTCACGTACCACTGTTCCATGAATCCCATGTTGAAAATATCGGCGCTATATGTGAAGTCAGATAATGATAAATGGAACATATGCATCAAAGAATCGATACCAACAACTGCTATTACTAAAACAAATATTAATAAAAATAATTATTCTAACAAACACAGATCTGTGAAATTAAGGAAACTGGATTGAACACGAAAATGATTTGTAAAAAAAATAAATCCAACTCTAGCTTTAAAATTTTTTGAAACAAAAATTCGTACGTGCTCCATCGGCTGTTACATCGAAATCCTGCGCTCCACTTCTCCATCCTTTGATTTCCTGTTTTTCCGTTAATAATCCTGGGTCATTTTTATCCCTAAAGTATGAGCTCTTTACTATTTTCAAGCCTCTGCAATACCATTCAAACAAGAATAACCTAGAAGCCAAGTGCAAAAAATCATATCTGTTATTCAAAGATTTACACACGTAATATTTTTATTGTTAGTTATACTGTATAATAATATTTCGACATTTTAAACTACACTATTTTTTAAAAAATATGAAAAAGGACCGGAATTTTGAAAGGCTTAAAACACTATCCCCTGTAAATGTTGAGAAAAATAAGAAAACACACTTACACGAGCCATATTTTGAGAGAATCTTGTGCGCATGTTATTAAATAGTCTTCCTGCGAATAAGGATCACGTATGTACGATACACCGATGATTGCACATCCATGAGCTACAAATTATGCTAGTTATCAGACAAGGAAAATTACTGGAACTTTGGATATAACAGATCACTTTAAACAAAGATATGTGATATGATTCTAAATAAGTTATGACATTTCATGCATAAATATTGAGAGAATAAGACGAACCTTTCGGGATCCTTTTCAAAGTCAAGAAGGATTCTTCTCTATCCGATATTTCCTCATTTAGAACTGTCATCGACTCCCGTACACGTTTAAAGCTTATGCTGCCGAACCGCTCTTTACTGTTCCGTTCTTGCACGGTCAAAAATTTGAGTTGCTTGCTCTTTTAACTTCATCGAAGCGAAGTCAGTCTTTCCATTTTCATCTACTCTTTTTAATTAGTTGCCGTCTCACTCACTCTCGATTTAAACTTATTATAGATCATCCATTTTTGATGTAAATTTAGATCTTTACATATCTGACTGTTATTCTTATACAAGAATTCCTGCTATCATGGCCACGATGTGAACTCAGTCTTAGCAGCAGTTATCTTCCGTTGTCATCTAAATATTTTTTCAATCTGCTGTCACTCATCTTTCTTACAATTAACAGCCTGCATTACATTCCAAGATCTTCCTATCTTTTCCATGCATAATATCGTTTGAGTCATTTCTGCTATTAAATTGTAACTTTATCTTTAACCCGTTAGTTTGTTATTTTCTGAATTTTTTCTTATCTTTTTATCTAAGAATTATTACTACATTCGGCACCTTTATATGCTTACTAATTTTGTTATGACCGATCTCTGAAATTATTTGTGGAATATTCTATTTATTGGTTTAAGTTCGCGAAATGTTTGGACATTAAATGCTGAACGTAGTTTCAGAAAAAGATGTCCCTCTCCCAGTTAATTTTATTTTTTGTTTTTCACAAATTTACAAATTTAATTCCAGAATGGCACCGTACAAGGAAGATGAAATGAAAATAGATAATGTAGCAAAGATTGTTAGCACTGTAAAGCCGCACTGCGTCAGCAGTGTCCATGTTAATTTACATGTCTCTAAGGTTTGTTGTTTACGAACTTCCGATATGTTGTTATCTTGTTTCCTGAGATAGATCTGTTAAGAATCAAAGTCAAACTAATTAGTTATCAGTGAAATGCCTTTCCGAATGTTAGTTTATCATATGATATTATTAGAAAGAAATGTATTTTTTTTTTACTTTTGTCATCAAAAAAAGCAAAAAATGCTTCATCATTTGAAAGTATTGTACTACCAGTATGAAAATTGTATTAGAGTCATACAAGGACAAAATGCTTAAGAGTTTGAGATTATTTAGGTTGTAGTTCATCCGCTAGTGTTGCTTTCTGTGGTTGACCATTTCAATCGCGTGAGTAAAACTCAAAATGTGAAACGTGTCGTTGGCGTTTTGTTAGGAAGCATGAAACCGAACAAGACGCTCGATATTGCTAATAGTTTTGCTGATAAGTCCTTTCCTGTTTTTTTTTTCACGTGTTTTGCTTTTTTGTTTTCATTTCATATCTTTTAATCGTCTTTCTATTGCCAGAGTTGCTTAGTTTTTAGTTCCTTTTGATGAGGATGAACGAGACAAGAAAACCTGGTTTCTTGATATGGATTATCTGGAGAGCATGTATGGTATGTTCCATAAAGTAAGCATTTTATTATCATCAATAAATTAGCAGTTCATGTGATATGCCAGTTATTCTCTACATATGAACGTTTTATGAAGTTTTCATTTTTATCTAAAATCTATGAGCTGTTTAGGTTGCTGCACGCGAAAGGATCGTTGGATGGTACCATACTGGACCCAAACTTTGCCAAGTTAGAAAATTTTTGATCCATTATGATCTTTCTATAAATTCTTGTAGCTATTGCTTTTCACCTTTCTCTCCAATTTTTGTTGGAAATTAAGATAAAAAGAAAGTGTAGCATATATTAGAGCAGATGGAGAGTAGTCAGTAGTTCAGTACATGTAACTTTGTGTTTGCAATACTTGGACATGGTTCGATTCCTTTCGTTATATCACACGCGTTTGCAGAGTGTGATGATCATAACGGGTAGCACTGGGCTCTGAAATAGGATGAGTGAGGAAACCCGCTCTGATTCTGCTTATGCCTTTTCCAGAAATTGGGTTCTTTGGTTAATATATTCTTCAGTTTATGTGTTGATATTTTCACGAATTTCTAGAACGACATTGTGATCAACGAGCAATTGAAGCGCTTTACATCTAATCCTGTTCTTGTTGTTATACAGGCCGAACCAAAAGATTTAGGGTTGCCAACAGAAGCTTATGTGGAGGTGCAAGAAGTCCATGATGTATGTATTTTTCGTGATTTGACTGAAATTACTTATAGGAGTTGTCAGATGTACCGACCTTTGAACTAATATATTTTTAACTCATTCTCCAGATTTTTTTCTTGTATTTCTTTCTATTATGTTTTTTTTCTAGGATGGTACACCACCAATCAAAACCTTCGAGCATGTTCCAAGTGAAATTGGTGCTGAAGAAGCCGAAGAAGTTGGAGTTGAACATCTTTTAAGGTGGATTTTTTCTTTCAAAGGTGTTAGTTCGCATGAAAATGGAATAGCTTTTTAGCCAAACTTCTAGTTCTTTTCAGAGATATCAAAGACCAGACAGCAGGAACTCTTTCTCAAAGAATCACTGATCAGTTGATGGGATTGAGGGGTTTGCATGGACAGTTACTTGGTTTGCAATGTTATTTACATGAAGTAGCCGAGGGTAAGCTACCAATCAATCATGCCGTTATCTATTATATACAGGTATTTTTGTCATTTTCCTGCTGTGAAGTTTAATATACTACTGGAGTGTTTTAATGTCACCTTCATTTTTGAAGATTTCATGTTAGCAGAATTGATTATTTTCTCAGTTACATTTCGAACTGTGAACATGCTGTAAGAATGTTTCAGTTGTAGGGGGAAATGATTGACCTGCCTGTTCTAACAACAAACTGAAAAAATTAGAAAAACTGAAGTGGAAATGCAAGTTGTTTTCAATTGCAGGTCTTATGATGGAAGAATATCTGATTTTTTACCTCATTAAATTAACTTTTCCAATTTGACCTCTTCAATTTTGCTATGTTGAGGAAGTGTTAAATCTTCTGCCGGATGTCACATCGCCACAATTTGTTGAAGCGCATAATGTGCAGACAAATGATCAGTTGATGTGCGTTTATATGGGATCTCTCGTACGAACTGTTATTGCCTTGCATAATCTCATTGATAATAAGGTGACACTTGAAATGTTCATTAAAAAAGATAAGAAAAAGCTTTTAAACATCATATTTTCAAATCATTCACAATATTGAATTCATCTTATGAATTTTTTCAGCTCTCTCTACAAAAGAATGAAAAAGCTAAAGAGAAAGTTGAAGGAATAGCGAAGAAAGATGAAAATAAAGAAGAAAAAAAGGAAAATAAGGAGACGAAAGACAGCAAAGAGGATGATAAAGAAAAAGAAGAGAAAGATATTAAGAAGTGACAAGTCATTTACTCTTTCTGATCATTTCCATTGCTGACTTCATTTACCAATTATTAACTTTTATTTTATGGCACTCTAAACTTTTCTGAATAAATGTGCAGAGAGGATGATCATTTGCACTGGAAGGCAGAAGCAAATGAGTGGGGGATCATATCTAATGGACTCGTGAAATGAAAAGTTTTTTCTAGGTCTAAGCAACGATTTTCACCGAATTTTATATAGTGCAACTATCATTCTCTTCAGATAAGGCATATACTGCTTACTAACACCATGATTATCATTACTGGTGTAATCGCTTCATCGTTTTAAACGAAGAGTGATAAATGTTTCAAAAATGCATAAATTTTATCTTAAATTTTATTTTTTGTAAGTTAAAGGGAGTTAACTTACGGTACTTCTTTCAACTTCAACCCCTTCATTTAAACTTACAACAGTTGCAGTCGTTTTCACATCATATGATGCCAAGTGTTATGATTGCATTAAAAAACTGGTAAAATGGGGTGTTACTTCCATTTATAAAATTTATGAGATTTTTCAGTTTAGTTGCAGAGTTCAAATATCATCTTTTTAGTGTCATAAATGTTTCGAGGCAAACAGGTTTAAAGAGTTTGACGCTTTATATACAGTTGCAATTATTCGTGGAAAAACGAGTCTGTTAATGTCGGGATTCTTGTGCTTTATCAGTTTAATTGCATCGATTTTGATAGTGCGTTCGATAATCAATATGACGAATCATATTCGTAATGTAGTGTGACATGTTAATTATCAATTGAAAATGTAAGTTGCAAAACGATGTAAGTTTATTCGGAATGTTCATTGAAATGAAACAGATAATAAACTTACGTGTGATCTAAACAATGAAAATTTTTGCATACACAGCTAATTCATTCATCCTTAATAATAGTAAAGTTACTTTTTGATACTCGATTTAGCATATATGTTTATGTGGAAGAGTAGTAAGCTTTTTCAATTTTATGAAAAGTATTAACAGTTGATTGCATCTAATAATTTTAAGACGCTAATTTTATAAAGAAATGTTTATAGCTCCATATTTTGCAATGCCTTTCTATTCCGAATATGAAATCAATTACTGAAATAAATCTCTGAAGAGGTCAAAAGAAAACGAAATTACACCGTTTAACTATATATCGTTACAAATATTCCTTGTTTTCACCCTTTCTGTTGGCTTTTAATGAATTGTGATTTTATATATTTCAATTTTTACCATCTAAATTTCCAAAAACGTAATAAGAAGAAGTGTAAGATTTATTTACATGAAATGACAGTATCATTTTATAACTAGTTATGTCATCTTTTAAATGCGCGAGGAACTGCTGCTATATTTAAATTAAGCTTGAAAAAAAAAGAGTTAAAATGATGAATTTTTATCATGCGGCAGTAATTCATTTATATTCGTGTGCGGTTGTTGGTTGAGTTTCATACTGCTTTGTTGCAATTATCGCATTGAATATTATTAAAAGTGGTCTAAAGTGTGGAAGAACTGTAAAAATTCATTTGAATTCAAATGCTTATTGATTAACTAGAAAGTAAAAAGGATTATGACAACTTCTATTATATCTAAAATTAAAATTAATCCAGTAATAATTTTCCAGAGATTCAATGCTAAGAAGTCTGTGCAAAAGTCCTATTTTAAAAAACCTGGATGCAGACAAAGTTCATCCAGAGGTAAATTATCTGCTTCTGATAATTTCTGAAAAAAATCTAACAAAAGAGTTCTGAGAAATCTAAGTGATCAATTTTATCCTCTTTCTGCTGCAAAATATTATAACAACAAAAATTGTTAATTAGAAAGATAATAACTGAAAAATTTATCAGTGAAAATTCGTTGGATTCCAGATTAAGAAAGTATGCGAGAAATTCATAATTTCTGATGACAATCTTATGAAGATCTCAAAAACCATGGATGATGAAATGAACCGAGGTTTACGGGAAGAGCCCAGTAATACGTTAATATAAATAATAATGATTAATTAATAATTTAAAATTATAAGACTGTAGTATGACTTCTATTTAGAGGTGAATTATATGATTATAGTTTTTTTGGCTTAGCCAGCAACTTATGGTACAGAACTCACTTTAAGAATCTCTTTGTGATTTATTAAATTGAAAATTATAAGTGCAAAAAACACAATTTCAAAAGAATATAATAGTTTGAATATATATTTCCAGTTTGAATATATCGCATGAGTTAATCTACTACAGGTTGCCTGAAAATGTTACCATCATTCATTCGAGCAGTTCCGAACGGTTCTGAGCGGGGCGATTTCCTAGCGCTTGATCTTGGCGGTACTAATTTTCGAGTATTGCTAATTAAGCTAAAGGGTGATTTGGCTGAAATGACTGGGAAAGTATATCGCATACCCGAAGAAATTATGAGAGGTGTTGGCACTGTGGTACATTTTACATTTCTTTTTTTAAATATACCGAAATGCTTGCAGCTGGCAAATAATCACAACTTAAAAGCTGTTTATTTAAATCAAATCGAAACAACAATATTGTAGAATTTGTTTTTGTTTTACTGTTATAATTTGCTAATTTTTTCTAGCATGCATAAAAAGCTATTTGAAATAATTGCCTGATTCTTCTAGCAATCAATCAATCAATCAATTAATGGAATGATTGGTTGATTGTTAAACTGAACTGAATAATAGTCTATAGATCAATTAAGCTTTAAATTTGCTAATTTAAGAGAATATTGAATGATTTCTTAAATTGACCTTAAGTTTTTATAATACGCAAAATAATCATCAAAATTTCTTTCAATTAGAAGCAAAATTATTGCTTGTGAATTCTGAAGAAAATTACCTTTTTCTTTTAACCTCTATGCTTCTTATCAAAATTTGTTGAGCACACTGAGAGCTCTTTTTCTTCATTTTTTAATTTTTCCATTCAGCTATAATATTTAATTAATAAGCTAATAATCAAAAATATTATCACAAAGGGTTGGTTAATTTTCTTAAAAGAAATGAAAATGTTGTGATAATAATGTTAGTCTAGTGATAACAAATGAATTGATAAATTATCTTTCTTTAAGTTATGAATTAGAGAAAATATTACATTCTCCGATATGTTAGGTTTGCATTAGGGAAGAACATATGTATACTTAATCTTTTTTCATTATCAATTAGTAATGGATTGAATTTTTAATTAAATTGAGTTAAAAATTTATAGAATTTACAAGAAATAATCATATTTTCCAAATTATAATTAATTAATTAATTAATTTGTATTGAAAACAGATGAATTTTCACTTTTTTATAAAAGAATGATATAATTAAAATTATGCATTCAATTAATAGTCTTTCAGAAAAATTGATTAGATTTCACTTTTTTTCCTCATCTGTTTTATCAAAGATTTAAAATTAATTAAAGTCAATTGCAATGTAATCAATTATAGTTACCTTTAAATCTTCAAATTAGTCGCAACTAAATTGCCATTATTTCATTACCAATAATTTTATTAATATTCTCAGTTAAAGTGAAATGACAAGAAGTTGTCTTGCATATAATATCTAATTCTAATTCTTTTGCAATGTTTAGTAAGATCGAGTGAATTTTTATTATTAGATATGAAAAAAATGTCATAGTGCATGTTTCTCATATCTATCTTTCATGATCGGATAGACTTATCATGACTTATCATAGCCGCAGGACAAAATGATTAAATGATAATCACCTTACAATTTACTACTCAAAAATCGGTTTGAGACAATCAGCAAAATATGCCTGGAATATTATTAGTCAAGAATTTGACACTATTAAGAAACATATCATTGACTATACTATTATTTTAATGAAATATAATTAATATTCATAAAAATTGTGAATGGAAATTTTTATGCTATATGAAAGTGATAATGATTAATATGTGGAAGTACGCTTATTTTTAGCGAGCGATACAAATTAATTTAACCCTCAATAGTTATACTTCTGCTAAATTATCATTTCAATTTTGCATTGATCAACAATGATTTACAGCTATTTGATCACATTGGAGAATGTTTAGCGGATTTCCTAGAAGAACATAATTTGAAACAATCTAAACAGTTACCGCTTGGTTTCACATTCTCATTCCCTGTACTACAAGAGAATCTCACCTCTGGTAAACTCATAAACTGGACGAAAGGTTTCAATGCAAAAGGAGTAGAAGGTCAAGATGTTGTACAGTTCCTTCGAGATGCAATAAATCGACGTAAAGTATGATAATGTCCAAATTTTTTCTATTTAACATTTTATTCTTTTCTTACTTACTTAACATTAATATGTATAATTATTTATTTACCAAACCTATGAATAAAAGCTTTACATTACAATCATTCTTATTCCTTATTTCTTACCTTAAATTAATTATCATTTGCATTCATTCATTTTCATCAAACCATCAATTAAAGCTAATAATTAATATATCATTCAGACTGATAGTTTCATTTTAAAATCACTTTACTGCGGTTTTTCATATCAAAAATTCAACAAAATTGTTATGAAATTTTGAAAATTTAGGATATTAGTGTAGATGTGGTAGCATTGCTTAATGATACGGTTGGCACGTTGATGGCATGTGCCTTCAAGGATAATACTTGTCAAATCGGCATTATTCTTGGTACTGGCACAAATGCATGTTACATGGAAAAGCTCTCCAATTGTCCAAAATTCAACAAATATGGCTTTGATAAGGACAATGATCCAAAAGAAGTTAGTCGTAAATAATTTAATTAATTCTTTTGCTAAATTAAATTTAAATTACAGTAATTTTAATGGTTTAACAGCTTTATATAGATGTTACTTTTTTGATTAATACTTTAAAATCTATTTTAAATGATCATAAATATGGAATGGGGAGCTTTTGGTGATAATGGCTGCATAGATTTTCTTCGTACGGAATTTGATGAAGATGTCGATCGTGCATCCATTAATCCGGGTAAACATCTGTAAGTTTTCTCTTTTGTTCATTTTTATAAGTTGGAAATTTATCTTTTACTGAAATATGACGATCATTTTGAAAGTTATGGAATATATTTGAAGCTTTGAAAAGATGATTTCTGGAATGTATATGGGAGAAATTGTGCGCCTTGTTCTCGTAAAACTTGCAAAGGCAAAAATGATCTTTGATGGTGATTATGAAGCTATTTCAAAGCAAAATTGTTTTCCGACCAAATTTGTCTCCGATATTGAAGAGTTCGACTTTTTTTTATATGATATTATTAATGGTTTATTAAACAATTCTTTAAATCATTTGAATCAAAGTTGACAAATTGAAATATCTGTTCGTTCCTTATTTGTTTGTTTACACTTTTGTTATTAAGCAATTTATATGACATAAATAAATACTAGCAAAAAATGAACTCTTTTATTGTTGTCTTTAATTTCTTATTAATATTTTAATTAATGTTAAAAACGCTCGATACAATCCTTTTTATATCCTCTTCAGACAAAAAGGTCATGGAAATTTACAAAGAATGCTTCAAATTTTGCAACAAATTGGGATTAATAAGATCAGTGATAGCGATTGTCTTCATGTTGCGTATGTTTGCGAAATAATTAGCACTCGGTACTTTCTTCTATTTTTATCAACTCATCTATCCCAATCATTAATTATCATATTTCCTTATTGAAAATGCATATAATCAATTCTAACTGAGATTATTTATTTTCGCATTAACTAATTTATTATTCCAAACATTCCTTTCTCATTTCATTTTTTGTTTCAAAGATTTTGATTTAAAATGCATTATAAATCTTTAACGAAGAATAAATTAGTAAAAAGTAAAAATTAGAAACTATTGATAATTTGATAAGTGCTAATTAATCAAATTAAATTCATTGCTTTATAAACTGAAATTTAAGTTTTTCTTCCCCAAAACAAATTAGTTATTATTAATAGACTAAATCATTTTTAGAGCTGCACATCTCACTGCAGCAGGTATATCATGCATTTTGTCTCGTATGCAAAAGAAATTTGTAACAGTAGGAATTGATGGATCCGTATATCGGTTTCATCCTAGATTCGACAAAATTCTCGACTCAAAAATCAACGATTTATTACCAAAAAATCTTGACGTATGTTCAAGTTTCTTGTTAAGTTTTAACTTTTAACATTTTAAAATCTTTTGTTTTTTAAATTTGAAAAATTTCAACTTGAATTCAGATGTGCTCTCTCGTATCTCCTGATAAAATATAGCACTTTTCTATTATTCAAAGCGATTAAGCGAAAAAGACAGCCGCTATATCGAAATTGCGTTCACCAAAATTTTCACATTATTAGACTATAAAAAATTTAATTTTGTAAAAAATTCAACTCACCAGGAAACTTTTTTCAGTACCAATTGATGCTGTCAGAAGACGGAAGTGGCCGTGGAGCAGCGCTTGTTGCTGCTGTTGCCGATCGGATTAGGAAGGAATGTAAATAAACTATGCATGATTACTGAAATAAAATACCATCAACAGCACTATCACTAAGATAATATTGATTGTGTTATTCTAAATAATACATGGCTAACTTTCGCACTTACTGATAAACTCTCATCATTTAATTCTTGTTCTAATTTTAGATAGATTAATAAGATCGTGATCTTCTTACTGAATAGATAGTAAAGTAATTTCATAAAACTGTTGAATTATTCCATATTTCACCTTATTTTAATTCATTTCTCAGTTCACAAATATCCCTTATTCAACTAACCATTTCTTCCTATTAAAATTACAAGTGAAATTTTTTCCTACTGCGATAAATTCGCATTATGTGTAGATGAGCAAATATTAATGAAAATTAATATTCAAAAAAGACAATTTAAATTAACGAGTTTTAATGGTGTATTTTTATTTGAATATAATAACGATTACTCACTGCCCTCTGTTTTCCATTCTTCTTTTATCAATTGAAATTAAATTTCGTAACTCTTCTCTTTCCCATTTATCAATAAATTTTACGGGGAAGTGTGAGTTCTGAATTCACGACAAAACCATATGAGAATATAGTGACAATAAGAAAAAAAAGATATGAGTTGATAAAACTTAAAACCCATCAGTTCAAATCACACTTCGTAAAATGGAATCGATTAATCTTTACAATAAAAATCTCTAATTATCAGTAAATATTTTCGAATGGATATGTTAAGATATCTTTTCCATTTAAAAAAAGATTTCAATACTTTGTCTAATAGATGCACCTGAAGAATACTTCTTCACGTGAACGAACAGTTGTGGTAATTTTTAAAAGAGATACAGAAAATTATTTTGACTGAGAGATTAGGAGTCATTTAAAAATCGAGAGATGATGTGGTCAGCTTACAATCATGAATTGTTGTGTAGTATTTGGATAGTATCAAAGTAATGTTGAAGAAGCCACTGATAAAATTATATCATTCACTTTCGGTATCTTTCGATAAGACGGATCAGTGAAATTAGTTTTTCCATCATTTAAAAATATGGATGTAATATTTTTCCTTCTTTCCAATGCGCGGTTTATGTGACAGGAAAGAGACATTATGGTTTATAAAATGAAGTATCAGAAATCTATGAAATACTGCAAAACAAGCAGAAGAAAAAATAAAAAGATAAAATAAACAGTAAGAGAAATGTTCAATGATAATTTTTATAACTTTAACTTCTTTATGAACTGTCTAAGAAAGTAAGTGCTTAGCAATTAATATTTTTGCTAATATTATAATTAATTACGAAATAGGGAATGAATTTTGAAAGTTGCTTTAATTATGCAAATTTTTACTTTGGCTAGAAATATGAATAAGAATCATTATATTCTCTAGCCGTTAGTTCAGTTATATAGGATTGCAAGAAGGTTTGTAGTGGTGTACTTCTTAGAAGTTTAAGATTTCACTGTTTTACTGAGAGATATTGATTTATAGCGTCAATTGGAATGTTTGCAGATAGTTTTAGACGGATAGTTTATAAAATTAATGAATAATATGGAATGAATTTCATCACAAATTATTTTCAGCAGGAAAAAATTTATGTGGCTTGCAACTATTTCACCTATTTTAATCATTTACTTGATTGAATTAGTAAGCTTTTGCTCATTTATCGCAATTTCAAATCTGTGAAATAATTAAGAATGCCAATTTATTTAAAAAAACTTTTATCAGTGATCGTTAAAACTTTTAATCTCAATTCTTTTCATCTTTAATTTTTAGCCTCAAATTTTTTCACCTTTACTTAATAATAAACTAGACATATACTGCTCGTGTAAGGAACTTTTAGCAATCCATTCTGTGCCAGAGAGACATCAAGCAATCCGATCTGAATGGTTTGCATGAAATCAAAAAATTTTACCGAATTGTAAAGCGTAAAGTTGAATCTGATGTTGTTGAAGGCCCACCAGGTGATAAAGGACCACGAGGTCCAAAAGGTCCAACAGGTCCACCAGGTCCACCAGGACCTCAAGGTGAAAAAGGACCACGCGGCCGACAAGGTCGGCGTGGTCCGCCTGGCCCACCTGGTCCAAAGAGTAAAAGCAGAAAGAGCTTTGGTAAGCTTCCTCCGATTAAACGAATTTTGAGTAATATTTCCTCCTCAAATTTTCTTCGAGAACGTTCTGGAGAAAATAATTTTCTATTAATTTCATTGAGATGTTTAACAATTAGCAAAATTTTTTGAACTTAAGCTAAAACTAATTATGACTAAAAACATTCATTTCAGAAAAACCAGTATTGATGGGAATAGCAGCGGGTGCATTCTTTGCATGTTCGGTAGCATTGATATTCTTCCTTCTATCGGCATCCCGATTGATACTGGGAGATTCGAATGATGCTGACGAAGAGTAATTTAAGTGATATCAGTGACGTCCGGTTCATATTGCCATCTACAGGAAAGAAGAATTATTTAATGCTGGACGCAATTTATTTTATTTATGACATTATTTACTATTTTGCAAAAGTTTCTTGTCATTTTTTAGAAATCATTTGAATTAAAATATTTAAGTAAAATTGTTAATTAAAAAAAAACTCTAACAATGAAAAGAACAAATGATAACTTTACAAGAAAGATCAAAATTCAATTTGTTTCTTTCAAAATTTAGGAATCTGTCATTAAGGCACTGATCAGAAAATGTTTATCATGTCGATGATCCATTTTTCTATCTCAAAACAATCAGTGAAATTTAAAAGTTTCATAATAATGAATAGGTGATTTAATTTTTTACAAATTGTTTAAACAATAATTGATTAGGTTAAAATAATATAGAAATCAATTAACGCTTAAATTAGAAAGAAAAAGAAAACAATAGAAGAAATTATTTCACTCTTTCATGAGAAGAATCAAATGGCTCTTTTAACGTATACACACACACATACATGCACATACAACATACATGAATACATATATCGTCAGAATAATGGCTGTTGATAGCTAATGTGGATTTGTTCGGATTATGATAACTGTCTTCAAAATATTCTTTCATCATTTTTCAAATGCTTCGGGAAGAATAGCTAATCGTTTTTGGAAAATTTGTATAAACTATAAAAATTGAAATAATTAATTGATTATAGCATTGTGTAGAGATTAGTGATAAATGATAGTGCTATAATTAATTCAAAGTAAAGATCATATATATCATTTAAGATTACATTTCAATCTGTTAATTTTAGCATAACTTTAAAATGTTTAATTACACCTCAGTTCTATAAAAATACAAATACAAATCTGGAAATTATCAATCAAATGAGCCCGCTTTCATTCTCCAAAGTGACTACGTTGAAATTTTTGATAGTTTTCTTTTTCAGTTCGATATATGCACTTTTTCCGTCACTCATTGCATTATCATCGATACCTGGCAACGTAGATTTACCATTATTTGGTTTTGATCTGAAACTTTGATAACAATCGTTATTATTCTCAAGCGAAGTAAATGTAGATCATAATGATCACTACATAATTGATATCTTTTTTAGATTTTCAATTAGCTACTTAATTTTAGACTTTCTATCACTCTATATTTATTATAAAGATGGAAATATCATTGAGAGATTTAGCAACAACAACAACAACAATGAGGAATGAAAAGTTTAGAAATGAAAAAATTAAACTTACACGGGGAATACAATAGAGAATGTTTTCGTTTTCTTGAAAATATAATAAACAATAATAATGAGTAAAATTAACACAAGTAGAGTAACGCCAGCGATGATGAGATATTGCTTCAATTCCTCATATTCCATCAACGATATTCCTCTAACAATCACTTCGTTTAATCCTATCGGCACATTTCATTTTCTTTGTTTCTTATTTAAGCATTTTCCGAAACTGACAGATATACATATACGTGTTCGTTGATAATGGATGTAAATTTTTTATTCAACATATTTAGCACATTAACTTTAATCACATCAAATGCAAATCGTTTGAATGTGATTCACTTCTGATTTGAATGAGTACAATAATAACTGAACTATAACATTCTCTTATCGATTATCATTTATTGCAGAAAAAAATATCCTGGTAAAAGATAATCTGCATTGCAGAGGTATTCTGACTTGAATGAGTACAATGATAGTTGAAACTGGGAAGAAATTGATCTGAGTGTATTGAAATAAGATTACTCGAGAAATATTAGTAGTACGAATTAACTAGAAAATGAAGTTAGTGCGTCATAGCACAAACGCAAAAATCTTACAACAATTATCGACAAAAAGAAGCTAATCGATGCATTTCTATAAGTCGGGAAACATTTATTTGTTTGTGTTAAATAATACTTTTTTTCGATACAGCCAAGAAAAACGAGCCCAGTTATCGATTTTAAATGTGCTTCTAGAGGAAAATTTTATTTTTCCAAAGTGGCAAAAAAATTGGAGGAAATTCTTTCATTCGTAAAATAACGGTTAAAATAGCATTGTTTATTAGAACAGTGATGGTTCAGAAGCATTTGAAATTCGCAATAATTAATTCATAAATACAATTTTAAACCGCTTTATGCTTTTACTCCTTAAAAAAATTGCTACGATGAAGAAACCAAAGCGCCGAATAAATCCCGTTATCTATTATAAACTATCATTCAGAAGATTGTTCCATTGCTCTTATATTATTTGAAGAAATGAATTTTAGGTTTGTTAGCGTTAAAATTAAATTAACTTCAAAAACAGTTATTTGGTAATGTTGTGAAAATTAGACAAATTTTATCAAATTTCATCCTGAAAAGTAAAAAGATTTGAATAAACAAAAAAACAAAAGAAAATAATAGAAAATGGTGATATGGTGATTAAGAAAAACTAATTTTTATCAGCTTTATCATTCAAAATTGAAATGAATGATATATATATATCATTTTAACTATGTATATATATATATATTTTTAACTATGTATCCTTCTCTTCTCATTCTCTTTCTCTCTCATCAATAATTTCAACTTTAGCTTTAACCACAAAATACATAGTAAATAAAAAAAAGAAGAAAAAGAAAGGAAGCTTTTGCTACTGTCAATAATTCTTCTTC